>AYEL01075039.1:0-191356 GCA_000484575.1 Olivierus martensii | reverse complement strand
ATTAATATATATATTTTTTTTTAATTTTGAAATAATAATTTGTACGTTTAAAATTTTCTATAAGGAAAATTTATAAACAGACTACAATGATGATTTGTAATATTGTATTTTATAAATTACGAGATAAGATAAATTGTTTCAAAAGAATCTCTGTAAATATAGAACAAACTCCAGAATTTGTGGTGTGTAACTGAAAATATATACAGATTTTGATAAGATAGTCATTTTTAATATTGCATAAATTTTCATTTCTTAACATACTGCAAGATACAATATTATGAAGCTAGATAATGTGTAATTTACAAAATTCTTAGCTATCCATTATAGAAATATTAATATATTTTACTCGTCTAACTCGCAAAATGTCTAAAGCTAAACTACTGTATTTTGTAATGTTTCATAATGACATGCATCATTAAAAACAAAAATCACGCAAATGTTTTGTTTGAAATATTTTCGAATTGCAGTAGTGTACTTGTATTTTAATTTTAAAGCTTATTTTTGACGATAAAAAATAACCTATTGCATGCGAATGTATTAATATATTACGTAATCTGCGTGTTGTTTTTGTCATTTATTGTTTCGTCCTTTATGCCGCATGATCATGACCTTGAAGCAGTTGTGTATATGGACAATACATATTGAATAATTACATATAAATTCTTGTATAAAAAACCATCAATCGAATAAACAGATTTATACTATATGAACATCAGATATATTTGAAATTATTTTCTATAGATTTGAGTAGCTGTGATTATTTTTACTTAATTTCAATTGCTTGTCATTTTTTGAGACCTATTTCATACTAACAAGGGGGGCTTAATCAATTGTCTCTCGCAATTTGGACGAATTTTTGAGAATGGTGGCGGTCCAAATGTCGATTCATCTAACAAAATCTTTTAAGTGTAGATATTCAATCAATTATTTAAATAAATTCTTAAACTTGGCGATTTTTTTTTACGTGAAAATATGGAGGTTCTAGCTGGGGCTTTTTCCTCCGAATACGAGGTTGGTACGAAATTTGGTGCGAGGCGGGCGTACCCGCCGGGCGGTCCGGTGTCCGTATGGGGTCCCATCGCAAACCCTAGTGACGGATTTGGGTATCGCCAGCAGTCCCGGTTCCGTATAGGGACCCGCGAGTGGGACTCCAGTGACTGACGCGACAACCACCGAACGGTACGAGGTGACCCCTTTAGTCGCCTTTTACGACAGGCGGGGTCTGACGGTGGGCCTATTCTAACCCCTTACTCACAGGGGGCAGCGATATTTTCTGGAATGGGGATTTTTTTATTTAGCCGTATCTAATTTTCTTAATAAAATATGCACATTTTTGTGACCAGAGGAAAAAAATTTTTTGACAAGAACGATAAATTTCTTTATATCACGAAATTCAGCATCGAAAAAAACCTGTTAGGATATGTAGACGTTTTTTCTTAAAGCATCTACACATCTTAACAGGTTTCATCCTACACCCGCGTAAGCGGCGGAAAAGTTTTAGATAAGTCGCCTAACTTACGAATGTTATTTACCGAATGTTACGAAAAACATCCGATCGAGTTCCTGCGTTTTTTTTATAAGATTCGGTGTGAAAAGTTGTGGAAGCGGCCAATTTTCGTACCCGTATTTCGAATAGTTTTCGAATGGCGTATGTTGTAATTAATCGATTTTTATTACGTCACGGTTTTTCGGCGAAATTTGTGTTTTAACGCTTGGCGTGGTAAGACGTTTCTGTTCGGGAATACTGTACTCGGCACACAAAGCGAAACATCGATCTGTTTGGCCAATAACGAACTAGTGGGACATTTTTGAAATTTTAAAACTGAATTTTCACTGGGCGTAAATTAAGAGTAGGACTAGCTGACGGAGAAACACTCTCGAATAAAAAATGAGAATATGTCTCGGTGGAAAAAGTACCTAAAGACGTAAAAATCGGGGGAATAGTGGTGGGAAAAACCCTCCATTTTCTCAAATATAATACAAATCGGAGCGAGTGAAGGAAGACCGAACATTGATAGTATAATTAAGGTACTGTAATAGTTTGCCCGATGCGCAGTATTTCCGAAAAAGAATGGGGGCGCAGAATATAACTTTCCGATCTGTAGTCCCCAACTTTCGCGTCTTTAAGTACTTTTCCGGAAAAACATATTCTCATTTTTGGCCAGAGAGCATTTTTTTCGGTGAGTTTAGGCCAGCGTTTAAGTACTTTTCCGGAAAAACATATTCTCATTTTTGGCCAGAGAGCATTTTTTTCGGTAAGTTTAGGCCAGGGAGGGAGCGACAAATGCGAAAAAATTACGGAAGGAGGTCCGAGAAACTTTTCTCGACCAATCGAACAGAAAAAGTTTCGATGGAAATTAGACTACCGGGGCGGAGCGATTCGGATCGGTAATTTTCGCTAAAGACCGGCCATCAAACGTATTAGGCGGCGCGCTACCGCCTAATCCGTTAGACGTCATTTATTAATTCGTTTATATCGCCGGTAAATAACTTGATACGGTTCGCGTAAGACAGAATTTGGGATGGGATAATATAGCGGTCCTCCCAGCGTCTCGCGCGCGAGAAATTTTCGGGAGTAATAAATGGCGGCGGTACCGGGTGCGCGATTAAAAAAAGTTGGAGAACGGTCGGTATAGAGTACACGTATAGCGGTAAGAGACGAAGTCCCGGTCAATTCGAATCGGATTTTATCCCATGACCATATATATATTTTATAGGTGGCGATATTAGAAAGGTGGTTATCCCGTATAGAGCGTTCCCGATTTAATGTGGGAGGTAAAAATTTGAATATTAATAGTTAATAGCCGCGGGCCTGGGAAAACGGATTAGACGAACGATAATCGATACTTATGAATATTAATAGTTAATAGCCGCGGGCCTGGGAAAACGGATTAGACGAACGATAATCGACACTTATTTAGCGTGCGAAACGTAGTTTTTTAGCAAAAATTCCCAATCAACTTTTCTACCACGGTGGGGATTTTTATATATTTAGAATGGGAAGGATCTCGCGCGCGAGAAATTTTCGGGAGTAATAAATGGCGGCGGTACCGGGTGCGCGATTAAAAATGTTGGAGAACGGTCGGTACACGTATAGAGAGAGTACACGTATAGCGGTAAGAGACGAAGTCCCGGTCAATTCGAATCGGATTTTATCCCATGACCATATATATATTTTATAGGTGGCGATATTAGAAAGGTGGTTATCCCGTATAGAGCGTTCCCGATTTAATGTGGGAGGTAAAAATTTGAATATTAATAGTTAATAGCCGCGGGCCTGGGAAAACGGATTAGACGAACGATAATCGATACTTATTATTTAGCGTGCGAAACGTAGTTTTTTAGCAAAAATTCCCAATCAACTTATCTACCACGGTGGGGATTTTTATATATTTAGAATGGGAAGGACCGCCACCGTTCGGCGCGTACCGGGCGGGATATTTTGGCCCGCGCTATTAGGCGCTGTCTTAGATTTTAATGCCGATAAGATATAATTGGGGTCGGTATAAAGTTTAATTCGCGCAATTTTTGGTAATTACTCTGGTAAATTTCTCCTTTTACGAAATGGCGAAACTCGGCTATCGATCTTCCCCCTCCAGATTGGATGCGATGTTAGCGCTAAGCTGGTCGATTATTTCTATAGTTCGGGATATTTGGGTTTTAGCCCCAGCCCACTTATTTTTCGCGGCGGGAATAAAATACTTTTTTAAACCACGCGAAAAGCTACCGCCACCTTAGTTTTTAGTAATTCTTTTTTGGTCGGTGGCTCCGCCTGGGGTCGGGCCGCCCAGTTATATTCTGGCTACGTCATCGTTATACCGTCGACGGGAAGTCGTCGGACCCGTAAGTGGTGGCTGCCTACGGTTTTCCGGATTCCGAATGGTCTTTAGCGCGGAAATCGAGAAACGCCTAGATAGATATCTGGTTAGGCTACCATACAGCTAAGTGCCAGCGTCCGGCGCGTCGTAGCCGGTACGCGTTATCGTTCCGCCTACCACCGGGTGTCCGAGGGGCCAGCGTTCTTTTCCAGACGCGTAAGGATGGCGTCGAAGAGAAAACTCGGTACGCTAAGTACCACGGAAAATAGTCTACCAGGTTACAGATACAATGCCGAGCATATTTTTAAAAATCGATATAAGTTGGCGGAATTTCATCATTTGTACGACGAAACGAGACGGGACCATTTTTTGAATATTAGCGCCGTAATAATAATGGTGCTACTTTAACCGGGGGTTTACCTATATAAAGTATTTTTAAATCTGTATAAAGATATACGTTACGGTCGAAGAATCCATTACCGTCAAATACATGTACAAAATCGGATACAAAAAACCTATAAGTTTCCTCTTGAAAAATTAATACCACTTGATGGATAAAGTTTAATTATCCGAGTTATGGTCTACGCTATTTATAGAATGGTTACTCGAAATTCTTTTTACGTATTCGGCATTATTACTTAAATACGTCTTCTTATACATTTCGTGTTTAAGCTACGTAAAATTTAGCGAAATACTTATGGCCGCGGTTTAATGGTAATTTCCTTCATTCCATTCTTTATCTACCACGCTGTGTGGCGGTACTCTTTCCCTTTACGGTCCTCTAATACGAGTTTTTAAAAACCTGTCATATTAATAATTGGACCCAGGCCGCCATTTTTCCAAAACGCTGGAAGAAGCGGCAGTCGAATGCAATCGGTAGCCGCTTCCGACTGGAGAGTTGGACTGGCGCTACCTGTTAGGTCGGACACCGAATCTATTGGCTAGTCCGCGCGGCCGATAGCGCGCGCGGGCGAATGGCGGCCGGAGGTTGGCACTTAGGACGTAGCCCGAGGCCCCGGTTACGCGGAGCGTACGCTCATAGACTCGGCGCGGTTGGCTAGTAGCGCCACGCGTTTTCGAACCAATGTCTGTACGCCCGGCGGCGGCGTAGCGTATTCGTCCTACTTCTGGAGCTCCGCCAGGCCGGTCGGTACCATTTACTTACTCGTATATAAAAAAAAATGAGTAAAAGCGCTACCATTAAATTCCCGCCAACGATAGAAAAGTATCCGCGTTGGTATCATTATTCGTTGTCCGAGTATCGTCGAAAGGATATAACCAGAGGCGGACTCTTAACTCGGGGGTCCCCGGGCTAATACTGTTTGAGAGCCGACTAAATTAACCCAAATTAACCTAACGGTCGGAGCTACGCTAAGCTAACACGCTTAAGAGGAGCTAGATTGGCAGTCCCCTTCCGACCCGGCCCCATTATCCGCGTAATCGACAAATGCGAAGTATATTTTGATTTTAGCCGCTACCGACCCAGCCGATAGAAGACGCATCCGTATTTAAATATTTTCCGTCATTTAAAACATGGATATTCGATATTTTATTCGAATCCGTTAGTGCGGCCAATCGACCATTTCAACTTTAGGTAGGAAAAAATTTTGTATAATTTATTTTTTCTTTTTCTAACCTCCGAGGGCGCAGGCCAATCGACCATTTCAACTTTAGGTAGGAAAAAATTTTGTATAATTTATTTTTTCTTAAATTTTTATTTTTCTAACCTCCGAGGGCGCCCGGGATCCGGGCCCATACAGACCGGACCTAAATCCGCCCTTGGATATAACAGAAGCGCGGAACGAGATAGCCGGTTTAACCAACTGGACAGATATGTAGGCGAATATTAATACATTTTAATAATGGCGCGGCCGCGGGTGCTTTTATCCCTATGGCTAAAAACCGGGAGGGGTAGAAAGATTTTACTCGATATGTGGAAAATTTGGCCCGGTAGCCGTAAGCCACATATATTATTCGACGTTTCTTTCGATAGGGGAACGAACACCAGACGGTCTTATTTTCCTTCTTTTCGGCCACCACCGAAATAATAAATGGTGGCTGGACCGAACCGATGCCGCGCGGTCGACCGCCAGTCCAATCTTGTAGGCGACTATCGGGATACGTCGCCCGTACACGGGGCTTTAGAGGGAAAACGTCTGGACGTTCCGGTAGCCGCGTCGACTCCGATTCCGGATGTACTCTACCGGCCGGGCCGAGAAGGGCCGTCCGGAAGCGAATCTCTTTCCACCGGTATTGGGTCCAGAAAGTAATTGGTGGGTCCTATCGGGCGGAAGAAGTCGGGTGGGCCAGAAAGGGTAAAGCGGGAGAGGAATTATGGGCGGCGGGAGAGTAATTGGAAGGAAAAAATAGAAAAGTAAATCCCGGCCAAAGAGGGTAAATGATCACCGTCCAGAAGAGATTTAGTTGGCGTTCCGACCCGCATTGTGGCCGCGCGCTTTAAGCCGGCCAATCTCCGGCTAGACCCGATTTAAGAAAGAACATCTAACCCTAATCCCTTAATCTCCGTCGGCCAGACCGGCCGCCTCTAATTTGGCCGCGCCTCTATCTCGCCCTCTTCCTTATCTCACCCAAATATTAAAAAAAAATCCCTCACCATTATTTCCGCTTTTATCCGCCACCTTCCCCTCCGGCCGGCTTATTAAACGCTGGGTGGCCGGACCGCCGCGGTACGGTCCGAGTGGGTAGGGGCCCCGCTACCCGACTAAGTCCGAGCCGCGGCGTAGAATTCCGTCCGCTAGCTGGCCCTTTACCGCGGCGCTTCCCCCAGTTTTTCCCGCCGCATTTTCGCCACCTTTTCCAGTCGGGGGGCTAACCCGGATCTACCACCGTCACTGGCCCGGCTAAGACCCGGCGGCGGGACGGGCCGGCCGAAATATTTACCTCCGGGCGGCCGGGTCCGCTCCCTCCTAACTCGAGGCCCTGTTTCCTCACCCGTGGGCTTTCCCGGCGTCCACCCTCCGTCATGCGGCGGACAGGCGTTTTTACCCACCACTACCGACAGTAAGGGCTGTAAAGTATCCGAGTTATTTGTAATTAGCGCGTATAACTTTTTTAGTATCTGGTCGGGCTGGGATATGAAGATTTGCGTATAGGTTTTGACCGGGCCGTAATCGATTACCGATGTCGACCATATTATTGGTAAGACGATATAATTCGGTAAATAATTGATTTTCTTTATTAGGTGGTAAATCTATAAGACAGTTTGTCGTCCACCGTTATTTTTAGTAGGAATTCTTTTTATGCGGACGGAATTAAATCGATTACCGATGTCGACCATATTATTGGTAAGACGATATAATTCGGTAAATAATTGATAATCTAATTTTCTTTATTAGGTGGTAAATCTATAAGACAGTTTGTCGTCCACCTATTTTTAGTAGGAATTCTTTTTATGCGGACGGAATTAAAAGAAAGATTAACTTGGCGGTTTTTTAAGCGAATTATTATTTAACCGGGATATTGGAACGGGGCGTTGAGAATTTTTATATGACCGGCCTAAGCGTAAACGGTAGATTTGATTAAGGAGAAAATTGGGCCGAAAAGAGGATCCCTACGCGTAAAGGAAAGCGGATATTATTCGTTTTAATTACGAGTTACGTAGAAATAGGGTCACCATTTAGCCTGGGGCGTATGGGCCGAAAAGAGGATCCCTACGCGTAAAGGAAAGCGGATATTATTCGTTTTAATTACGACTTAAGTAGAAATAGGGTCACCATTTAGCCTGGGGCGTAAATACAACGATTTACCGTCGAAAGCGGACCGCGTATCCGGTCGGTACGCCTTTATTCCAATTACGTAGGATCAGTTTTTGTCTTTCTAATAAATTTGTAGTAGTCGACTTTTTATGTACGGCCTCCCGCCCATTACAACTTAATCCATGGGGCCGATCGAACGCTAAATATGGTAAAATGAAAAATTTTCGACACGGATCGGGTAACCGAAATGTGTCTATGGGAAGAAGGCGAGTCTTTTTATCTCGACGCCATGTAAGAATCGCGTTAACCAACAAATACCTCGGATAGGGTCGTAAGTATTAACCGGATAAAGATTAAATAGAAAAATATGCTTAACCATCTGCCGGCATAACTTTTTAAAAAAAATATTATAGGGATAGGTCCTCCTCCACCGGCCTTTCTTACTCGTTAGGGGTAGGGTTTTTCCCCGTTATTTCGAACCATGGAAAAATTGTGTTTTTTATGGTCGGAGGTAGGGAACTCGAGTCACTTGGACGCGCGCCTGATCTGGGGACGGGTCCGTACTTTCGGTGGGTGCCACCACCAAATCCGAATCTGTGGCCGACCCAAAACCGAAAGCCAGACGCCAAATTTACCAAAACGGAATTAATCGGTGGCGCTTTCCACCGACCGTATTACCTCCGGTAGCCTTCCGCCGTATATAGACGCCGGCGCCAATGGCGGTACCAGTGGTTCCGGACCATCGTGCCGCGGCACACTACCAATTAAGAATTCGTACAATTCATTCTTAATTAAAAATTAACGATGAATTATACGAATCGTATATATTAATAGTTAAACGTGGTGGGCTGGATCTGTACCGATTCCTATAAATAGGATATCGTTTAAAAATTCTACCCTGGAATCTCTGCCACGGCCAAAATTCTTTTATGTTGTTATTCGTAATTTAAAAATTAAGGAATAAAAATTAAATTAAAATTATTGTTTCCGTAAGAAGACAAAAACCGCGGGTGGCGCTATAATTTAATAAGGGCCGCCACTTAACCATCCGGTGTACCAGTATGTCCGTCATCCGAACGTAATAAATAAAAATAAATATAATAATCAGTGGTGCGCCACCCAATTTTAAAATATCGAAATGACAGAAAAAAGGTCGAGAACCACCGAACTATATCTATTAAAATACGACCTAGACGGGGGTGGGTAATTTCTATTTACCTTACCCGCGGCCTATAAACCTGTTTAAAACAAATAAGGACCAAATCGCGTAAAATATTAGGATAGAATTTTGGCGGTTACGGTGGATCGGCCGGGTAAAGTCGGATCGAAAAAAACTACCGCCAAACTAAACGTTCCGGGAAGACGTGGAACGATTTATAACGGCCTTTAATTGGGAGAAAGGTCTCGGAAAAGCGCGGTGGCAATTTTACCAAAATTATTTGGGTGCAGTTCTTTAAAAATATCTAAAGAATAACCGCCGTCGATAAAATCTGTTAAAAGTATTCCTGGGATATAATAATAATGGCGTTGGACCGGCGCAACTTTCGGAAGGGGAAGCGCCAATTCGTCCAAAGCGGCCAAGTGGACGATTACTTCTTCCCCACCGCGGCTACGGGCTTTTCCGGACCCAACCGACTACTCTCGGTTTCAATTATTTACCATATATGGTAAAACCGAATTTTCGGCTAAGTTAGCTTCTTTTCCATCTCCCATAAAACTAGTAACTGTTTGGTTTATATAAAAATCAAAACTGTTTGGCACCCCCGACTTTCGGCGCCCTCCGCCAGACTTACTCGTTAGTCCCGGAAATAGAGTAGTTTAATATATCCGGAAGTGATTAGGCTTTCGGCCCGCCCGCTACGGTATTTCGGGCGCGGCTGACCGCTCCTCCTCCTCCGACAGCGTCTTTACCGGTCCGAAAGCCCCGCCTCCGATTTAGTGGGTTAAACGGGGGACAGTCGGTACCCGTAATTTGTTAGGGAAGAGACCGAATATCCGCGGGTTTTCCGCCGGATCCCGAAGAAAGGCGTTACCAGCTACGGGAAAGGTATCCGACCGAAAAGATCCGGACCCGGAACTATTTCACCGTCGGAAATTCTTCGATGGCTGATAAGTGAGTGGAAAAGGGCTACCGACGCCTAGGTCTGGACTGCGGCCGCCGGTTGGGCCAAATTCTGAAGAACTTTTCCCAGCCGGAGTCGTATATTTTAAGGTCTTAAAAGGCCGTTTTCTGTGTCGACCGCATTCCGCTAGGAGAAATAAACTTCTAATCGCATTTTTCCACCGATAGATGGATCCAGTGTCCGTCGCTGTGGAAAGAAGCGGAAATATAGCGTTCCGGAAATAGAATTAAGCTGGACTCCGGGGCCGGCCACTTTCCACCGGGATAGTCTAACTAGCCCTTCCCCGCCTGGGCCAAAAGTTCCACTCGATGTTTAGAGGAAAGGGCCCGACCCCGCCGTCCATATTTCCCGGGTACGGGCACCCGAGAATCGAATCCGGATCTTGGGCGGTGGAAAAGAAGCGTTTCCACCCGACCTAGCCACACCGAGTGGTGGTAGCAAAAATTGTCTTATGTGTAGCCAAAAATCGTTGGAAACAGAGCGAGAACCGGCCAACTGTTTAAAATGTCGTCGGCTACGTATACGGTTGATTAAAATTTGGGGGCCTGGGGACGGCTGGCCGGAAGAGCCAATCCCGGGCCGATAGAAGGATGGCCTTTTAAGTAGTGTAGCGGACGGCCACTGGCCAGGCTTATAGCTGGTTTGGGTCACAGGGTGTACTTTCTATACAAAGCGAAATATTAAAAGAGAATTACCGCCGATCCGATACGTCGAATGTGGTTTCTTACGTAATCGGTGTGGTGGCCGATAGTTTATGGAGTCGGTTGTTTTCTCGATAATTTTTGTGGATGAAAATATGAAATTTTTGGTTAATGCCGTTCGGCCCGGCGCCAAAACCGCCTAACGGAGAAGGCCGCCCGCTGGACCTCCCGGGTAAGTAGAGATAACGGCTGGATGGCCCCCGGTACTAACCGTTCGCGTTTAAAAATTTTTACCGTAGGTCGATTCCAAACGACTACTAATGGCCATTTATTCCTTTTGCCAGCCTAAAAAGATGTGGAGGGAAGAGTACCGGAAAGACGTCTGGCCGTCTTATTCTTTCTCTATATTTTAAGTACTGTCCCATTCTAAAAAATTTCGACTGTTAAAGAGGAGAAGTTGCCGAGCCTATCTCCGACATCGGAGTTCGGCTAATCGGCGAAAACATGGATCGGCCTACGCCATTAACAACCGCTAGAAATGGCATTCCGGAATTGATAAACTGGCGTGGGGCGGCCAACTCCGACGACTAACCGGAGGTGGAAAGCGGCCCGCCTTATATCTGGGATGGAAGAAGCCGTAAATGTTACTCCTAAAGCCTGGGCCGTGACAAAAAAATGTTTGGATAATCGATACGTCGTTCCCTTAATAACCGACACGGTGGAAGAGGCGGACGCGCGCGCTCGATCCGGGCCAGATATTTCTAAAAAGGAGTCGGTCGAGTTTATATTATTTTTTAATTTAATAACATTTCAGTTAAATAATCTCTAGCCGTACATATCAGCCGGAACACCGTAGGCCACACCCTCGGAAATTTTCTGGGGACGGAACCGAACCGGATGTATCGGACGGCTACCCGGAATTGGGTGTGGGGATTGACATCTGAGAGTAACATCTACCGCTACGGATGCGCTGTCTCGACGCTGGCGCGGGGACACCCGCGCCAACTTCCGTGTTTGTTTATCTGGCGTACGCCGCTAACGAAACTGTTCGGAGAAGGTAGAGAATCCCGTGAAAAAAGTACAAATACCGATACTCTGGTTGGTCGCGCGCTACTTATACGTTCACGCTTTATACTGGGCGTGGAGGAAGGCTGGACTATATGGGTGGACACGCGTCGATAAACTAATGGACTTTCTACGCCTGGCATCGACGTTAATATAAAAGATAATTAAGCGATCCAGTTCGCTTGTTTTTTTATATTTTGAGCCAAAGGTATAAATTTTTTTTTCCGCGCCACCGCCATCGGAAGTATATCCGCTTCCGTTTTCGAGTAGGGCGGGTAAGCGGTGGAGGCGCCACCTATCCGTCACTTAAGGC
This sequence comes from Olivierus martensii, assembly GCA_000484575.1. Taxonomy (NCBI): domain Eukaryota; kingdom Metazoa; phylum Arthropoda; class Arachnida; order Scorpiones; family Buthidae; genus Olivierus; species Olivierus martensii. The sequence continues at coordinate 179,680 of AYEL01075039.1, read as the reverse complement.
CCAACGGTTATTTAACAGCGCGATGCGGAGAATTAGTTAAAACTATTAGGTCGTTAGGAGACTAATCGCCATTCGAAATATTCTCCCTTGGTTTGTCGTTTTCTCGCATTTAAATATTCGTTGGCGGCGTATAAAATAATACGCCCACCCTCTGGCTGCCTCGGGAGAAGGCGGAAATTATAGTTTTGTCCGACACCGTGGCCTAATATACGAATGTATTTTCGTGCCGATATTTGTTAAACCGTATGGGCTGGAATTGCGGATTTCTTTCCGATAGATAAAGCCGAGTAAACGATAAACTGTTGTCGGCCATACATTAGGTAGCTCGTCCTCTCCGTTGTTACGCGGTTAATAGCGAAACATTGGTTTCGGAAAAAATAAGCACGAATTTCTTTACCGATGGCCGATTTGATAAAATCGTCGTAGTCGGTTAGACCGTAGCCTCGTCGTTTCTCGCTTTCTCATCCGGTTCTTTACCCACCCTATAAATTGTAGCTCTCGATTCGGAAGTTAGTTCCATAATCGTTGGCTGGCACATCCGGATGGAGAAAGATCCGAAGAAACGACAGCTACATTTATAAGTGCGATTCGAAGGGCAGTTTAGTCTCGCACCTCCGGTTTTTCCGGGAGGGATCCGAACTAGCGGGTCTAGCTGGAGAACGTTGGCCACCGATCTGCCGTAAACGTTACGCGCGATTCTCTCGGCCGACCTGTTTTCCTCTAAAGGATCCCGAAGTAGACGCCATTACCCGGAAGTGTCGAACGCTACTACCAAATCTCGTTAACCAACGAAATGGCGATTAAAACGCTTTTTACTCGAATCGCGTAAACCGTATTATCACCAAATTAATATTCTTTAAAATTATATGTTAGCGATAAAGTGGCGTTTAACCAACTTTACGCACGGATTATTTCGTTATTTCGGATGAATATAGTATAAGCGCTCGTGACTTTACCACACTTCACTTTGCCGCGGTATGGTAAAGGGTAGCCAACTAAACACATTTGCTTACCCACACCAGAAAAATTTTTACCGTGGGGGTAAGCGAAGGTAAAAAGTAAAAGTAAAACGACCGCGCTGAGGTAAAGTGTGATAAAGGGAAATTAAGTTGGATGTTTTATTTCTGCCATTAAAATCGTTTTAATTTAGTGGTGTGCGCCGTATTTATAGAACGGTAGCCCAGGCCTGGGATTTCTATATAAGCGGCTTTTTCCGGATGGGTGCTTAGTTTTCCCGTTTTTTTTAGTACAAAGTATTTCGAAGAGGTCGGTACATCGTTTAAAAATCTTGGCGTACTACTGACATGCGCGATTCTGGTCTTTACATCGAGCTATAGCCATAAAGGAAGTAGGTTAATTATCTCGGTTAATCGTTAATGACTCGACTTAATTTTTTTGACATATCTATTCGTATTTGTAAATTTATTTCTTGACCGTGGGAGGCGTGGTCTGTTAAAGACCTAAGGCCCGGTTCCGACTCGGCCACCGACGACGAAATTATCGACGGAACGGCCAAATGACGTCATTCGGGCCGTGGACTATGACACAAACGCCAGGAAATAGATTTCGGATATGTGAATTTTTACCGTTACGCTGGTCGAACGGCAAAAATTTCACCAACCAGAAGCCAGCCAGCCCATGACCACATACTGTTATTATTTTCAGTTTAAACATAATAGTTGCTTCCTGTTCAAAAAGGATTCAAACTTAAGAAAACGATAGGATATTAATCGATGTATACCAGGTGAGTAGGACTATTTCCACCATAGGTATCGACTGCGGTATTATTGCATTAGACATAATTTAATAAATAACCGAATTTATTTTATGATTAGAGAAAGCGACAAACGAAAACCTAGACCGAGTGGAATTTTTTTGGCCTTAACAAATGGGATACACACCAAGTTCTAAAAATAATCGATTCGATATTGGACAGGTAGGAAGGAAAATAATCTCGACCAATAAAATCGGCTAATAATTGATTTATTCGTCGATATTTCCTTATTTGCTAAAATTTTATTTAAGCAGACATTAATCTGTAATTATCGAGGAATTTTTTCATTTTAACAAAATCGATCTTTAAATTTATTACATTTTTATATATACTATATTATTATTAAATTTATACATAGCGCAAAAATAAAAAATATTTACCAGAAAACATGATACGCTATCGCGTCTAGTCGATAGTAAACTAAAACCATAAACTATCTCTAAATGCAAATTTTTGGTCATTTCCAAAGAATTTCCATACCTAAAATTAACGTTTTCTACAATTTTAAAGTTTTCAATCAGTAAAACACGTAAACTAAAGAAATATGATACAGTCGTGTTCTGAGACACCATTCTGTTTATTTACCATCGCGTATAGGATGTATGGTGTTGGTGTATACCCATCATTTGATACCGAGAAATGGCCGACGTGGGCCAAACAAGGGCGACAGACTAGTGACGGAACGTCCAACTTTTGTCGAAATTTGCCGTGTGCGAGAACCAGGAATAAATAATAAAATCCCATCGTTACCGCCAGTAGAATTCTAGTGGCTTATTTAAATATTGTCAGATATTGTTCGGGTTAATGGACGTATGGAAATAAAGCCGGAAAAACAACAGATACTTTTACTTATAATTGAACGATTCAAAAGACACTTTAGTCTCACATCTCCGGTTTTTCCAAGAAGGGTCCGGACTCAGCCCGTTGAACTGCGCTTTCAATCTTCCAATATTTTTGTCAACAGATGATGCCACACTCCATTCTGGAAGAATACTATGTGGCGGGGCGAAATCAGCCCTTCCACACGCTGCCCACCCTAGCGGAGAGGTCAGCCGGATGGTGGAGGATGGGGATCGACGGCCCGGGCCCGGACCCCGTGATAAATATTTTCAAGGGTGGGACCCGAGACTCGAACCCGGGTTCCCTAGAGTGGAAAGCCGAAGCGTTTCCACGCGGCCAATCTGGCCGACTCAATCTTCCAATTGACGCTGCATAGCTGTTGGCCAGCCGTGGTGGGCTCTAAAAGTAGTGCCGCCAGATAGAGTATCCCACCAGAGATATGGCATAATTAACCAACCTAACCTGTCGACCGGATTGGTTGCGTGGAAACGCTTCGGCTTTCTACTCTGGAGACCCGGGTTCGAGTCTCGGATCCCACTGCTTGAAAATGTTTATCATGGGGTCCGGGCCCGGCCCATCGATCCTCGTCCTCCACCATCCGGCTAACCTCTCCGCCAGGGTGGCAGCGTGTGGAAGGGCTGATTTCACCCGCGACATAGTATTCTTCCATAATGGAAAGTGGCTTCATCTGTTAACCCAAAAAACTAACCAAATCTAATAGGCGGCCAGTTTTAGAGCCTATCAGAGGCTGGTGGCGTAGAAACGCTTCTGCTCTCCATTCTGGAGGACCGGGATTCCATTCTCAGATCCAATCCCCTGGTAATATTTATCATGGACCCGGCCAGTCGAACCTCATCTGGCTGATCCCTCCGCAGGGATGGGCAATCAGTAGAAGGTCTTGTTTCGTCTAGCCATTTATTACTCTGCCTAAATGGAAAGTGGCGACATCTGTTACCAAAAAGTTAACCAAATTTCATTCATTAACTGCAGATTTCATCGCAAAATTAAAATTTTATTATTTATATACTTTCCTTTTTTACTGAAATAACTCTTGTACCCGAATATTTTCATATTATAATTTTATATTATTGCTTCGACTGTAAAATTATCTAGATACAAATCGAAACAAAAATCCTGTTTTTTAACCACGATGCATTAGTATTAGTTTATTATTTAGTATTATATATGAAAAAACTTTTATATATGAAAAATTTAATAAAATTTTATTGCAAAAATAATTATACAAATCAAAGGTTAGTCTCTCTTCCAGTTACACAAGTTAATATCTTCTACAAGAAACAATCATGATAACTTACATTTAGGAATATTTTTATCTATTGGACAAAAATCCATTATTTACAGATCGATAAACCTTTGGAACTCTTTAAAATCGGAAATAAAAAAAATTCCGTCTTATATCAAACTGCACCAATTATTAAAATCCATCTATAAACAAGAACATCTGTTTATTTAATCCCATTAATTTAACCTTTAATTGTAACTCTGCGATTATTTCTTGTTTTGTTCTTACAAGTCACAGGGGATGTATCGGCTGATGCTGATATTCTCAATGTTTATCTTTGTATCACTAAATAATTGATATATATAATATTTTAATGCATGTTAATTGACACTTTTCAGTAATTATCTAATATGTTATATTTGTCCGTTCTCTTGAACTATGTTTATCTATTTGTATCATTGATATACAGTCAATTCTTGTTATTCGCGGATTCCGTATTTGTGTATTCGACTATTCGTGAACATTTATTTGTAACCACAAAATCGTTATTCGCGGAGCTTTCGCGCTTATTCATGGATTTTCGCTGAACGGCGAAAATACTGTTACAAAGGCTGCCGGATAGTTGAGTGGTAACACGTAGGCATGCCACGCAGGAAGACCTGGGTCTGGTCCCGGATTTTTCAGGGTACTGGGATTTTTTTCGGGGGCCCGATGATCCCCCTCCTTCACCATCCGGCCCCCTCCATGGGTGTGGGTGGAGCCTGTGGTTGGAACTGGCCCCAGTTTTGTTATTGTATGTATATGGAAAACCTGAAAAATGGCCATTATGGCCAATGGTTTTCCTATGCGTATTCTATATATACGTATTTACATAAGGTTACATGGATTTTATTTTATGTATCTGTAACATCTTTCTGTAATAATTGTGTTTTGAGCAATAAACAATTCTAATTCTATTAGACATGAACGCTTGGTATTAGGCCATGTGAATCGCATAGAAAATTGCTAGTCTGTTGACGGTGCTCTCTTCGACTATGATGGCACTCATAATGTGGACAACGAAGTGCGAATCAACCTTAAACCGGATCCAGGCACTGACTGTTTTTGAAAGCAGGGCATTTCTTCAACCATCGTATTTTTAATTATACGTTCTCTTTCTCACTGGAGAGAGAGAGGGAGAAAGGAAGTTATTTGTTACCAAATGTAGTCGCTGAATCAGTTTACCGGAAAATTTCATATTACCTATCCTCGCTCACTCCAGAGATCGCAGGTAAGCCAAAAGCCTGTTCATATCATATGCAGATCCCATAGAAGAATGTGACCCTATGCTTGAATGCAGCCTCAAATTTAGGTGCTTAACTTCCTGCGCATTTGCTCCTTACGCCGAAATTTTAGAAGATCTGAGGGAAAAAGCGATGCAGACAAGGCTGACGCAGTTTTTTAATGCGGGTGTGGGTGCAGCCTGTGGTTGGAACTGGCCCCGCCCCCTTAGTAATCTTGATTGGAAAGGGGTCGTAAAATATACAAAAAAAAATTATACGATTAAATTAGATGATGTTCTTATACAATATACATATGTTGTATAAAAGAACAAGAATTTTGAATTTTTTATTACATTAGATTTTAATTGATGACACTATTTTCTATTCTTGCAGATTACTAAGTGGCGGGGCGAAACTAACCTTTACATTGACTGTTCACTCAGACGGAAGAATCAGCAGGGATGACGGAGGACTGGCTAGCAAATTTTTAAGTACTGTATACGAAGTTTTTTACGAAATTGCCAATTATTAACTTGTGAATTGCACCAGAACCCCATGAAATATTCTTCCAAACGGGACCTGAATCGAACTCGGGTCTTCCAGAGTGGAAAGCCGCTCGGCCAATCAGGCCGACTATTAGGTAGGTTATTTTTAATTATGCCATCGAATCGCACCTGAAGTACTTTGGGCAGTAGCTATTTTATAGCCCATCACACGCTGACTAACAGCCGGGATGAAGTCGACCGAAATCGGAAATGAAGAGCCGACCTCGAATTCTCCCTAGAAAACCTTTGGAGATATGGGACCCAGAAATTGACCTGGATCACTCAGACCACCGCCATATCGCTGGTGGGATATACTTTATTTGGCAGCGAGCACTTTTAGAGCCTATCAGAAGCTGTCGGGGAAGCTGGGGAACACCCTGGGGATCTTTTTTATGTGGCAGGGCGAAACAAGCCCTTCCACAGGCTGCATTACTGCGGGGGATCAGCCGGATGGTTGAGAACGGGGATCGACGGCCGGGCCCAGACTCCATGATAAATATTTTCAAGATGATGTGAGACTCGAACCCGGGTCCTCCAGAGTGGAAAGCAGAAGCGTTTCCACACAGCCAATCCGGCCAACCCCGCTATGGGATCAACCGGAAGGTAGACGATGTGGTTCAACTAGCCGGGAAGATTGGTTCAACGGAATGAGAAAGAATAGCAAGTTTTCACAGCGGCATCCGACCGATCAGCTTGAAGGATCCAGGTTCAGTTCCAGTTCCATTCACGTGTCTTTTTCAGGAGATGTCTGGGCCTGGCCTATTGAACCCAATCATTTTCTCTTGTGATTGACCTCATCGAAGATGATTTTTCTGTGTGGTTGTACTCCACTTTCCCTTCGGTGAGTACTAATCGGCGGGGCATTCTATTGCCCACCACCGGCCATCCATACTCATGGTTGGATAGGCCGTCAGTTGAATGATAGGGAATTCGATGAGCGGTTTCAAACCCTTCCAGAGTCGGCCGGATTGGCCGCGTGGAAACGCTTCGGCTTTCCACTCTGGAGGACCCGGGTTCGAGTCTCGGGTCCCACCACTTGAAAGTATTTATCATGGGGTCCAGGCCCGACCCGTCGATCCCCGTTCTCAACCATCCGGCTGATCCTCCGCAGTAATGGCAAAAATTTTTATGAAAATTTTTATCAATGGGAAATTTTTTATCAATGAAAATTTTTTCATGGGATCCGGGCTCAGCCCATCCTCCACAATCCGGCTGACCCCTCCGCAGGGGTGGGCAGCCTGTGGAAGGGCTTGTTTCGCCCCGCCACATAGTATTCTACCAGAATGAAGTGTAGCCTCATCTGTTGACAAAAAAGCCTTCCAGAAAAATTCAGGAGCGTAGTCAGGGATTGAATCCGGATCATCCAGAGTAAAACTGCGATACACTACCACGCAGTCATTTAACTGACTTCCTGATGGGAGTCAATGGAATAGTAAAGTTTTGGTTTATCATCTAAAATTCCAAGTTTAATTGCGTAGTCCAATTTCTTTGAAACTTCTTACCGTTAGCCGGATGACTGCGGGGAAGCGAGTTCCTCTGGTATTCTAGTTCAATTCCCTGGTCCAATATCTCCAAAAAATTTACAGGAAGGATCCGGGTCCGATTGATTCTGACGGCCGATTCCACCAGGGCCGTAGCCTCTAGTAAGCACGGAATATCCCCGCTGCTTAATAATCTCTCGCTGGAAAACAGCGTAAAACAAAGATGCGGAAAGAAAATACAGATAAATTCCAAAATGTCACCTAAAGCGTTCTCTTATAACCCAGTGGCTTCGGATTTAATTCCAGTTCCCATAATTTTGTATTTTGAGGTGGGATGTGGACCTGGTTAAAAACCATCCTTCACATCATAGCATCGCGAGAGTTACATCACGAGTGTGGATGACTCAAGGGGATTACTTAGAATGGGTCGGCCGGATGGCCGCGTGGTAAAGCTTTGGCTTACCACCCTGGAGGATCCGGGTCCCACAGCTCCAGTTTTTCAGGAGGGGTCCGAGCCCGGCCCGTTGAACCATGGGCTTCAACCATCTGGTTGACCCCATCACGTGTGTTGGCCAGCCTGTGATGGACTCTACAAGTGGCCGTCGCCAGATACAGTATATTCCATGAGAATATGGCGACATAATCTAATTAACCTAACCTAACCATTACTTAGAATGGACAGAGCACTCAGAAACTATAATAGCGCCGCCGTTTAATATCTTTGTTACAGACAAGGAATTTGAATATAGATTAAGCTATATTCAATTCTTTGGCTACCGATTCGGGAGTGGCGTCACCTGTTGACAAATTTCTCTGGTCAGAAAGCGGCGTAAAAATAAGAGCGAGAAATAGCCAAGTTTCATCGGGTCGATAGGTCTTGAGATTGTAGCAGTGTCAAGAACTATGGAATAGTTTCACCCATATTAATATTTTCCTAAGTAAAAAGCGGTGTAAATCGGAAAGAAGAAAAACTCATTTGTATGGAAATGATTCGTCTTCACCATCTTTAACAAATATCGGCTGAAATGGACACGCAGTACTACCAGATTACCATATATCTAGTGATTTCATTCAAAATAATTAACCGCTTCTATGTTTTCTAACAAAGAAAATTATCTCCAATTAATCATTAAGTAATATTTAAAATACAGTCGGCCGAATTGGCCGCGTAGAAACGCTTCGGCTTTCTTCTCTAGAGAACCCGGGTTCGAGTCTCGGGTCCCACCACTTGAAAGTATTTATCATGGGGTCCAGGCCCGACCCGTCGATCCCTGTCCTCCACCATCCGGCTGACCCCTCCGCAAGTGGGCAGCCTGTGGAACGCTTGTTTCGCCCCGTCACTCAGTAGTCTCCCTGAAAGGAAAGTGGCGTCATCTGTTAACAAAAAAAAGTGAGTTAGTCCTCGGGTGAAGGATGGGATTCGACAAGCCCTAATCAGACTCCTGAAAAAAAACTGGAAATTTGGGATCTGGGAATTGAATCCGGATGGAAGTATAACTCGCCTCACCACGGTCATCCGGCCGATGAAACTACCGTATTGTGACGTATAATGACGTCTGCTGATATTTTATGTAAACAAATTAAAACTATCTCCGATTTTTATATATTGACAAGGGTTTCTGCATATGATTTCAAGTACAGAGTGCAATTAATAAAGTGTAATTTCATATTAAAGTATGGTATTTTAGCACAGTACAGATTTTCATTGTTGTAATTTATTTTGGCGAGAGTGGGACGAGATTCACCATTTCCGCCGCAATCGACTGTTTTCAAATAATAATAGAGGTGAACGTCAATGAATGGCGATCGTGACCTCTACAATAATTTATTATTATTATCATTTCACTTAGGCTGTAAAATATTTAACAAACTGACAAGAATTTAATTGATTTTTTGTTTTCTGTCTCCACAACAAGCGAACCCGGCAACTTTTAATAACAGGTTCGGGCGGGACAGACCAAATGACAGCGCTGCACTTATCCAATTCAGGATCAGATTCGGTTCATCTCTAAAATATTTATACGAAGGTTCTGTCGATATTCATCTCTAGTCGGCCGAGTAGCCTTTTTTTGGAAGATCCGGGTTTAATTCCCAGATCACCGGTCTCCAGATTTTCGAATAAAATCCTAGCGAAGCTCTTCCAACCCGATTCTTCGTCGGCCGGACGGCCGCGGTGTAATTCATTCTGGAGGAACAGAGTTCAATTCCTGGGGATCCGCACCTCCAGATTTTCTCAGGAGGGATCCGGGTCGTTGAACCCTATCCTCCACACGACGGCTGACCCACCAGAGGTGTGGGCGGCCTATGGTGGAATTGGAACGCTGGCCGCTTATTACTTACGAGGTGGGAAAGGGCGTAAATCCATTCTTCATCCGACCGCGGATCTCATCAAAAACATAGGCGGCCACGGAATGCCTCGCCGTTTAGTAACGCTTAATCCGATTGGAAAGCGGCGTAAAAACACAAAGTAAAATACGGTGCACGACGCGCAGTATCCTACCTTATTTAGGATACGTCGTGCCATTCATTTTCTACAGTCATTCTTTCCAGCTTTACGTATCGGATGATGGATTGTGCTGGGTGTCGGAGTCGATTATTATTTTGATTTTTGGTTGTGGTACCACCACTTTCCAGCCGGAGATTAATACACCGTACCTGCGATGAAGAGCCCGAGCTCGCTTCAACCGTCATATCTCGAACTCTTCCGAAAAAATTCGGAAAAGTGAATCTCGAAAACCGAACCTGGTCCTTCGAGTGGCTGATCTCCATCCGGATTCGTGCTGCGAAACGTATTTTTGGCGTAATTAACACATGATAATTTTTAGCGCTGTAATTATGGAAACGACTGTCGGCCAGTTTGAGCATTCGACTATGGTGTCGGTCAATGTCTGGACACTAGTCAGTAATAATTATTCCCGGCCCGACTGGTATTCCAGACTTAATTCTCCTCGGATAATAGAACTGAAAAATCTGAAAACGTTTTGGTCGCCATCTGGAGCCCCGAAAGATTTAGATGACGTCGGTCACTGTTACGCCGACGGCTATGCCGAATTTCCAGGCCCTACCCCATTTTATGGGGACTAAAAGCGCCGCCGACCGTTTAATTATTTTTATAGATAAGCGACCGAATTGGTTTACGTTTGAGTCGTTTATTCCGTAGTAGCAATCGACAAGTATTTTGGTGTTGTCCGTTATTATCGCATTAAATATAATTAAAAATCTACAAATTTATCTCGAGTTACCCGACTTCCATTCCTATATTTCTTTAAGTGGCCACTCCGCCTCCATTCGGAGCACTTTTCGACTGGACATCCATCCGAGTACGGAGCGTGCGCATCGACGAATTTTAGTCTATCAACTGGGACGGAGGAGCTGGAAGGGGTGGGTAGCTCCCGTTTCGTTGCTCGGGTGGGACGGAGGAGAAGCGACAGAGGGTCGGGACGAAAGTTGATAAGACTTTTTATTATCGTTTGAAAAAATACATGAAATAAATAGTTGCATAAATATATCTCAACGAAATGCACACATGTCCGATATATATCAGTGGTCGTACAACCAGACGGATTGTACATATAACAAGTCTAACATGCTAGCAACAAGAATAGAGAAAAACCTTGCATCCATCCAGAGTATGACTATTCTAGCATTAAAATTTCCACAAGTATTCGTTCAAACCCATTCGTTGGCACAATGGAGTTTGGCACTATTTATATAATATATATAATATATTTATTCGTTTGTATTTTTATATATATAACTTATATGCTGGAAAGATACCGATGAAGGAACTGCCACGTTGTCTTTTCCGACGGACACGGTCCAAATCAAACCGTAGAAAATACGTAAGGTAGAAAATGACGGGAATTCCACTCTTTATTGCACGTGCAGGTACTGGTGGCGGAAACCGGAGGCCCGGCTCCGCTCCCTTCCGAGGTGGAAAGAACAACCAAAATGGGAAAAGGCCACTGAATGATGAAGTTCCTTCCGAGCCCGGTTCCGGTCGCAGGGCGGACGCCCTTCCGCCCGCCACCGGGCGGTTGCCGCCGCGCGCCCCGCCGGCTGATATGAGTGCGCGGAAGCCATCGACCCCCGATGTCCGAAGGCCTTCTTCCTCCGCTTAGGAATTTGTGCTGGGTCGGTTCCGAACTGGAAGACGTTCTGCTCCCGCCCGGACGGACGGCGGCAACCGACACTCACGCGCGCTATAAAAACAAAAACAAACGAAACAACGAAAAAGTAAGATGAACGGCTACCACGTAGACTATGTACACAAATGTTTCCGAGGCGGGACGGTCGCGCCGACCGCTGGAATGGCTCAAGAGAGTTTGGCTGTGTACCCACGTCCATCCTCCGGTGAGATTCTTTGGCTAAACAGAACGGAAACAACTGCCGGCCAGTTTGAGCATTCCGGCCGACGTCTGGACAAAACTGTTCTTTGGTGACTCGCCTATCACTCCCATTTAGCAGCGTGCACCGTTGTGACGTAACAGGTGAAGTTCTAGGAACATTCTTTGGCACAGCACATCACCAAACTTAAGGCAGTTTTGGAAACGGTGTATTTCCGTCACTTTTCGTCTTTTTAATATATATATATATTTATATATTTGTCTCGGAAACGGAAAATAAACCCAAGGAAAAAATCTCGTTGTGGTTTAGCTCACTACCTGCCCGGAAGGCAGGTTTCTGTAGCGAAGCACCTTTCTTAAAGACACGAAAACAGTCACAAGCACACGTCCGCCGATTAGGCTACTAATCGGCGGGAAACCATTAAAGATCTATGAAATTCAGAAAACTAGAATATTTGGTAGCTGCATCGATGAACAGGTGAAAAGATCAACAATGGATACTACGGTAACATTGATGGTACGGCATACTTTGATTCCTCTAACACGTGAGTATTTTCTCTGGCTTTTGTCAACGAACTGAGGCACGACTAGACTGTTCCGCCCGAGGAACCCACCGCGCGCCTCTGCCGGCTGGCCACTTTTTCCCAAACTGGGTTTTGGCACGGATCACTGCCGGTACGGCTTGCAGTAGCTGTACCTGTGGTTCATGTGTTGGCTGTACGATCCGGAATGGGAGAAACGCTTCAGACATTTCTTGCATTGAAAAGGCTTCTCGCCACTGTGCAACCTCTTGTGCTCGGTCAAGTGATGTTTGTGCTTGAAAGCCTTGTTGCACACGTCGCACTTGTGGGGCCTTTGACCTAGAAGAAAAACAGAAAAACGTTAATCCCCGGTCGACCGGCCGTAGCCGCCACCCCCACGGCTCACCTACCCGAATGCTCGTATTTGTGGCGCGCCAGGGAGCTTTGCTTGCTGAACATTTTATCACATTGGTCGCATCCGTACATGCCTTCCTCGCTTTCCACTCGATGTTGCTTCCAGGATTTTCGACGCTTGCCGCCGCCTTCGTCTTCGCCCTCGGCGCTGTCCTCTACCGCGCTGTGGCTCTCCTCCGCCTCCATCTAGAAAAAGAAAAAAAGCGGACGGGTTAGCGCCGAGCCGATTTTAAATTCCCGAATGGCAGGAAAAAAAAAAAAAAAAAAAAAAAAAAAAAAAAAAAAAAAAAAAAAAAAAAAAAAAAAAAAACTAAAGAGGCGCGACAGCGGAGGCAGTAGCGCCAACCTCAGCGCCCGCGCGCCCGACGGACGGCACCCACCTACCGACCCTTAGTTCACCGTTTATAATAACGGAAGCCGATAATCGGATTAAGAGCGAAGGTGGCCGGCTACTCCGCTCAGATACGGCCTCCGAGGACGGGCGCTGTCCTCCCAAATTAAAGCCGGAAATAAAACGCTACGTTAACGCGGGATGCCATTACCTAAACATTACGGAAAGATAACGTAGAGAAGAGTCAACGAGAAGTGTCTTCCGTACGTATTCGTGCGGAAGACGGATGGCCGACCAAACGTCTGGTGCCTAGTACTCTTACGGAGTGGAAAGTGGCGTCATCTGTTAACAAAAAAATATCGGTAATATTGGAAAATGAGAAAAAATATTGTATGCATATAAACAATTTTTCTTCACATTACGATATATAATAATGATTGATCCTCTTTAAGTTAAAAAAGTTCTATTATATCTGAATCTGGATACTAATAAAAATAATTTGAATGAATATTTTTAAATGCTTGCTCTTATTATCTACTCTGTTCTCCAGATGGCAGCGTATGATGAAATGATGGAAGATGATGTGAGTATTCTCGTTGCAATTAAGAAAATTCTGTATACAGTAAATTTATTCAATTCTATAAATTATATTTATATGTATTCTGTATGAAATTACTGTAAATATATTAAAACATTTCTTATTTTATGCATATCAGACGAGAGATTAATGACTCAAAGTTAAAGTGAAAAAATAAGCAATACCGTATTATCGGCCGCCCACCGATAAGGGGGTAACGTCGCTAATACGGGTAGCCTACCGAAGGATAAACCCCCGTCTCTCCGGAGTATGGAGCCGGCCCGTCGGGTAAATAGGATGGAGGGACCGGAATAAACCGTGGCCAACCCGAAAAATGGCGGTGGCCGAAGGTATTCGGCTTAAATTAATATTTGTCTGGTTACGGGGCAAATTGTGCCGAGGACGAAGACGCGGTAGGCGGAACGGGGCCGACTGGACGGTAAGATAACCCGCTAGTGTGACTGTAATAAAGGGCCGGAGTCCGGTATAATTTGGCCACAGTATCCAGGTAAGATCAGACTTAAGTCAGCCGCCTCTATTTTTTCGGTAGTCCGGAGTTGGGACGGTCGAACGCTTAAACCCCCCTCGGTAAGATTAATTAACGGTTAGAATGAAAGGGACGGGTTCTTATTCCCGATGGCGAAAATAAGCAATTCTTGTCATTCAAATGATTTTACGAAGCATTTAAATTACTGTTTTAAATTATATTCAATAAAAAATAAGCAATTCTTGTCATTCAAATGATTTTACGAAGCATTTAAATTACTGTTTTAATTATATTCAATGAATCATTTATGATAATTATTCAGAGGATGATAGAATTTCCACATGATGAATCATGTACCGTGTAATGGAATTACCGATCGCAGTTTTAAATCACATTAATTTCTTTAATATTAAACTCTCTGCTAAAATAATAACTAATTTGAAAGAAAACCTAAATAAAATATCAGTAATTCGTTATATTAAAAACAAAAATGAATGGCATATGGCTCACCAGATAAAATTCTTCTGGCAAGATAATAGTCACTGATGATTAATTTCTAATAAGTAAAATTTCTACTAAAGAATCAAAGAAAAAAGTATTTACAGACTTTTTGTCTTAATTGATATATTTGCAGCATTTAAAATTCCTCATGATATCCGATACAGATACTCCATCGTTGAGACGACAGATAGTATTATTGCTAACAGCAAAAATAATCAAACTTAACCTGTTTATATCAAAAATACTTTTAGAAACAGTTCATTTTGTTTACTCCATGCCAGTAAAAGGTCGCAATATTTACAATTCTTCATTGCAGTTTTGCTGCTAAATATCCTAACACTATAATGTACTGTACTTGATTAATTCATCGTATATTAGTCTTTCAAGAAGAAATAATGTTGTAAGAAAGACCACTTTCGGACATAATACTAACTTGTTATGGGGTAGACAGAATGAACCTCATTGATTTTAATAATTCGAAAATTATGAATTAAAAATTGAACGGTAATAAGCATTTGCGCTATTGGTTGTAACCAGTCTATTAAAGTTTGCCGGATGGCTGAGGTAAAAGCATGCTGTAATTGCTTGTAGTATTCGATACATACAGAGATTTTAAGGAGGAGTCTGGACTGAACAGTTGAACTCCCTCCTCCAGCTGATTTGGCTTACCACCCTGGAGGACCAGGTTCCACACCTCTAGTTTTTCAGGAGGCCTGCCCGTTGAATCCCATCCTTCAGCCATCTGGTTGACCTCATCATGGGTATTGGCCAGCCTGTGATGGGTTCTATAAGTGGCCGCTGCCAGATGTATATTCTATGAGGATATGGTGGCTTAATCTAACTAACTAATCTTCCATCTGATGGCGTAGTTAAAATGATCCGCGGCTTAGTACCTGCCGAGTTAAAAGGCTCATAAAGCATTACAGAAAAAACTCAAGTCATCAATGTCACCTTATATAAATGCAAATGTGACAAGAATAAAACTCCAAAAAATAAGACTTTTGAAAAACACTATGACATAATAGTGATTTTTTTTAATATAGTACAGATAACACATAATTATGTAAGTTAATCTTTTAAAGTAGTTAAAAATTGAAATTCATGAAATTTATTTTTAAATTCAAATTATAAAAAAATTATACATTCTCAATTACATTTTTAGGAAATACTCTTG
Source organism: Olivierus martensii (assembly GCA_000484575.1). Taxonomy (NCBI): domain Eukaryota; kingdom Metazoa; phylum Arthropoda; class Arachnida; order Scorpiones; family Buthidae; genus Olivierus; species Olivierus martensii. Next base: position 164,184 of record AYEL01075039.1, on the reverse strand, counting down.
CATCCTGAAGGATTACACTTAAATGATGTGGATTTGACTCACCATTTAGTTGAGCTAAGAATTGCAAACGAAACTAGTAAAATGACATTGTATGAACAATGTCTAGATTATTTATGTTTTTCAATATCAAAAGTGCGAAGATCATATGAAAACCGAAATCTAAATTTAAAGGAATTTGTAGCTGGTATTTGTAAGTTTATCAAATTTTCAACAGTTTTTATAACTTTCAGTATTTAAAGATTTTCAGTTTCTAATTTCATTTATTTTAGCAATTAAAGTATGCCAAGATATTATATCGCGTTTAACAGATAATCCAGAAGGAAGAGAATCCATTCCTTTCTTTTGTAGATTGGGTATGAAAGAATTGAAAATATTTGAATTTAATAGAGAATTCTTGATAGAAGATATCGGAGATATACTTGAGGTAATTCTATATTTTATTTATTCAATTTTTATAAAGAATTAGAGAGCAATAATAATTTTTTATTTCGAATATTAAATTACACAATAGCCTGTGTCCACGGATGACCGCCTGGACACGGGCTGTTGGGTAATTTAATTCTTCAAGGTGATAAGCGAATGCTTACGACCTTGAAAGATCCAGATTCAATAACGGGTTGGGACTCGTTATTGAATCTGGAAATAACGGAAATTGAAATGAAATGAAAATTGAAATTTTTCAGGAGGGTTCCAGGCCCATCCATTCAATTTCATCCTTTAGTCTTCAGTTTATCCATCACGGATTTTGGTTAGCATATGATGACTCTAAAAATAGCTGCCTCCAAATAAACTATATTCTGTTATATGTTAACTTAACCGAATAATTTCTCGGGTTTATATATTTGTGCGGATATACTAAAAACTTATTAAGAATGTTCTCGATATTTATTTATTTCTTTTTTAGGAAATTACATCCTTGACATTTAACTATACAACAATTTCTGAAGAAGAATTGGAAGTTTTGATACGGAAAATTCCGAATGTAAAACGTTTATATTTAAGACATACAAATACATCAGATTCTGTTTTAGAAATAATTGCAACACGTTGTGTGAAACTCGAAGTACTAGACATATCAGAATGTCCAATTACGGATAATAGTCTGAAACTGTTATGTCACGATCCTTCTGACTGTTCTATCAACAGATGTAATAGCTTAACATCTCTGATCATAAATCATCATCTAGACTTGTCAGCAGAGGAAATAAAATTCACAGCAGATGGATTAATTTATGTTTTGAGATATCACAGACTTCACCAACTGAAATTAAATCCATTTACACAAACCGAAACTATAAATAAATACCTATGTCAGCATCCAAACTCGTTACTTTACCTTAACCAATTGAATTTAATTTCTGAAACAATTTTGGATCTATCGAAAATTTTAACATTTAGTCCATATTTGACTGATCTTTGTTTATATGAAGTTGTCCTCACTGACGAGGATCTCGTTTATCTTCCAAGAATGTATTCTTTACGTAGGTTCTCCATCTCATCATCGGTAAATTTTACAGCGCTGGAATATTTCCTAGCCATGTCTGGAAAGCAACTGATTGAATTAAGAATACAGCATTTTAACTACGTTGACGTTTCGATAATCGGATTTTTATGTTCAAGTCTTGAATGTTTAAAATTATATGAAATCGATTATCTGCATCATAGCAAAGAAGTTGTCGAAAATTCAACTGCACTTTATCAATATTTATCAAAATTATACATTCATCATTTGTATGATTATGATGACATCACTACGTGGATAAAATTAATGAAGAATTGCCCTAATTTACAAAGACTAGTTTTGAGTTCATCAGATTGTTTTGATGACGAATGGATATCTCAGGTAGTTCCTTATTTAAAAGAACTTAGACTAATTTATTTTTTTAACTGTTATCAAGTTGAAAAACGAGGAATGTTGCATATTATTGAAAAATTGCCCGATTTACTTTATTTTTTATTTAAAGTTGAAGAGATGGCCCTTTGCAATCAAATGTTAGTGGAAATATATAATTATATAATTTCAAGAGGATTAAAGGTTTTGTTTTCTTTTGAAGATGATAATACGAATCATGGTATTTATGAATTCAATTTATACAAGGATATGTTATTCGATAAAAACATTGAAAAATTTTCGATAATCGATGATTACTATATCTTATACAATATTAATTTAGGTTAAAATATGCTTCAATTTTAAATATTATTCAAATATTTCTCCATTTAAACAGTTCAATGAATTTTTGCAAGATAATGTTATGTGTGCTAATATTATAGTTTCTAATGTCTTTAGCTATCTGTATTAGTTATTGGATTGAAAAATATTCAAAAATGATATAGTTTCCCTAAATTATAACGAGTTTCTCAGATTGTTATTCGTTTGAATAATAAGAGTTAGAAGAATGTTCAATTTATTGTCAACAAACTTTTGTATATATCATATGTTACAAGGGATATCCTTAAATATCAGGTTGTATTTAATATTTTAATATAGATTTTTACCATTTACATAATAATCGAGAGCAAAAATAGTCCTTTTTTGGATTTTATATATTCCAGAGTTGTCAATCAAGAGAGTTAACAGAGATAATGAATATTTTAATGCAATATTGTAATGTTTTTATGCTCACAAAGATATATATAATTAAAATATAACTTTGTAAATATATTCTATCACTTTATCATTTTCTTCGCAAACAATAATTATTATTACGTGGTTTGAAAAATTCTTCATTCGAATATTTTATCAATAGGATAAGATTTGTATATATTTCAAGTTTGCGACATATTTTTGAAGTTAGATACGGTTAAAATTCATTTAATTAAAGTTGATATTTCTAATTGAAAGCAAAAAGTTTCAGAGTTTAGTAATACAAGGTCATCGAAAGGGCAAACGTGATTAATATCATTATATATGAAATGCATTTCATTAAAAGTGCATTACTACGATAAGGAAGAAAAAATTCGCTTCTTGTAAACCATAACTGCAGCAAAAATACAACATATTCAACAGCATTCCGTCAGTCAGATATCATCCATTTATATCAGTTGGGCATATTTTTTGATAATTGTAAATTACCATACACCCTCACATTATTATTGATAGAAATAAAGACATTTTATGTTATTTTGAATTATAAATTTTTGTATGTATATAGTAATAAAAAGTTCTGAATGTAACTATGAAAATTAATTAATGGTATGGAAAAATTAAATGAAAAATCCAAAATTTTGTGAAATAATTTTGAATAATAATTTTTATTTAAAGAAGCTGTTTTTAAATAAAGTTTGTAAATAAAGTTAGCTTTACTGAACATTGTATAGCATTAATAGAATATTTCGAATCTGTATATAAGTATATTTATTAACTAGATTTTACAATAAAATTATTTTATTACCATCATAATTACATATTCTTGTACTTTTTTAATCTGGCTCTATTAGAAAAAATACAGTACATCATACTTGCTCTTTTATAAAAGTAAATGCTATACTTAATATGTTTATTGAGGAATATGTTATTTCTCAATACAATATTTATTTGTTAAGTTTTTGATATTACATAAAAACAATGGTAGAAATATTTGAATTTGTACTCAAAATTATATCAAATAATTTATAATATAAATTAAGAATGCATTTACATATAAAAAATAAATGAAAGTTCATAATATGAGAGAAAACTTGTTTAGATTTAAGTAAAATTCTAATATCAACTCCATATTTAAGAGAGCTTTGTTTATATAAAGTTGCCATCACCGACATGGATCTTATTTATCTACCAAGATTGCGTCAGTTACGAAAGTTTTCTATCAGTATGAATACACTAAATGCAATAGATAATTTTGAAAAATTAACTAAGCTTCTCTCAAAGTGGGGAGACCAGTTAATTGAATTGAGATTAGAAAATTTTAGTCGTATCGACCTTTCTATCATCGGGATGCATTGCCCTAGACTTCAATGTTTAAAATTAAATTCTATTAATTTTCTGCATGACAGCAATGAAGTCAAAAACGCAAATCCGCTTTTCAGATATTTTTCAGAATTATCCATAAAGTTGAGTTACTGTAATAATATTGTCGAGTGGAAAAAACTGTTGCAGAATTGCTCTGTTATACAGAGATTAATCTTGAGTTCCTCTGAATGTTTTAATGATGATTGGATATTTCAGATGGTTTCTTTTCTGAAAGAACTTAGAATATTATGCTTTTTGAACTGCTATAGAATCGGTAACCCTGGAGTAATGGAAATAATTAGAAAATTACCCGATTTAGTTAATCTTTCTTATAAATGTAAAGAATTCAAAATTCGTTACCGTGAAGTAGATCAAATTCGTAATTGTATTCAATTGTTCAATTGCTTGAGTTCAAAATTATTATTTTCTTTTGAAAATGAAGTATATATATTAGAACTTCAGTCATACGTACAAATGTTTTTTACTTGAATATTTAAAATTTTTTAATAATTCTAAAATTATAAATTATTGCAATATATATACCCGCGTATACTATGTTGTTTAATTTTTTAGGAGTTATTTAACATGTTTTATTATTATTTTCTGATTACAATATTAATTTTCTTATTAGCTAAATCTGTCTGCTTTATAAATGTTGTTGGTTTTTTTTTGTAATTAGAAATATATTTTTCTTGCATAATTGATTTATTGTAAATAAGAATTACATATAAGAAGCAGCAAGAATTATTGTAATTTTAATTATTTTAACCCAATAATATAGATAACGCAGCTTGTGATTTTACTATTACATTGTTGTGCAAATTATTGGAGCAATTTTAATAATTTGTGAAATCAGCATAGAATTTGTTAACATGGATATCTTTGTCCAAATAATGTGAAATGATGTGTAGACATCAAGACATCAAGATAGACATACTATTCTACGTTATGACCAACGAAATAAAGAAGAAAAATTTTGATATTATGCAACTATTATTGTACAAAATAATGCAAAATAAAGATACAAAAATAGCAATATATATATAATCTTTTATTCCTGATGATAAATTCTGCCTAATTTCTGAATTATTAAAGTAAAAACAGATCTATGATCGCCATCTTAAATAGCGTTATTCAGTTTTTGTAAAATTATTTTTCGTTCGCTTTACCATATTCATTCCATTTTTTCAAGACAATTTTCTTTACAAATATGTTTATCCTGTATAATGTTGTTATGAAAAAACATAACTATTCTACATATATACAAATCGGCTGGTAGGCCGCATGGTAAGGCGGTGGCTTATCACATTGGAAGATTCGAGTCCAATTCCACTCCTCCAATTTTTCAGGATAAGTCCGGCTCCCGTCAATAAACCCCATCTTTCAACTTTCGTTTGACACCACATGATTTCGAAATAAATCTCGATTTCGTACAAAAATTTCGAACTAGTATAATCCAGTTTCTAAAATTTTACACTTTATAATCCGGCACTTTACTAAGTGGAAGAAGAAGAAATTTCTTTTTTTTTCAGTAATTGGAGCGCATTTCATCAATATTGCACTTATAATGGAATTTGCTATTACAGAAATACAGTATATATAATTAATTTTTTAACTACATTTTATAAAAATTAAGAATATTTGAGTCAGATTTCTAGCTATTTTATTCTACTTATGAAAATCATAAGTATTGAATATATTTACACAATACTTACCATTAATATGCTATATTATTAGCGATAATTTAAAATTATAAAAATGTATGAATTTATTAATAAATTTATACTTATGTATATTTTTAATATAAAATTATACAAAACTGATTCATATACTGGAAACTTTATCTGGTGTTGTGAAGGGACTATGTAAGTAAATTCAGCTATCATCAATAAAAATATCATTACAGATAAAACTCAAACTCTCCTTGAAAAACTGTTGTTATATTTTTGAATTCGACTGGAATTCAAAAATTGGTGTTGGTACCTCTAGCTGTCCAAGTTCAATTATAATTTCCATATCTACACATACTTTTAAAGAAACCTGGATTCTGGTCATCAATTCCTATTCTTAAATATTAGGGCCGGATGGCCGCGTGGTAAAGCTTCGGCCTTACCACCCCTGGGAGGATCCGGGTTCAAATCCGGGTCCCACACCTCCAATTTTTCAGGAGTGTCGGCCGGATGGCCGCGTGGTAAAGCTTTGGCTTACCACCCTGGAGCGGGTTCAAATCCGGGTCCCACACCTCCAGTTTTTCAGGAGGGGTCTGTTTCAAATCCGGGTCCCACACCTCCAATTTTTCAGGAGGGATCCGGGCGCGTGGTAAAGCTTCGGCTTACTTGGGAAAGCTTCGGCTTACCACCCTGGAGGATCCGGGTTCAAATCCGAGTCAACACACCACCAATTTTTCAGGAGGGGTCCGGGCCCGGCCTGTTGAACTCCATCCTTCGGTTGACCCCATCATGGGTGCTGGCCAGCCTGTGATGGGAGCTATAAATGGCGATATCCCATGAGGATATGGCGGCGTAATAAAACTAACCTAACCTAACCTAACCTTAAATATTAGTTTTCTTAATACCCTTATCCAATCATTTACTGATTACTAAATACACCTATTTCAATCAATATTTGCAGGTCTCGCATCCGTTAATGGTAAATGATTACATAAATGCAACTTATGTTACTGATGGTGGATGCTAAGATATTAAAGATTATCTATTATATTTATCAAAGTTCAAGTATAAATTTTATTGCAAAATATAGCTAGATTATTAGATTGGTAGTTAAGCCGTCATATCGTATAAGGGATATATATTATCTTGGCGGCCATTTGTAGATGCCATTACGGTTGGCCAACATTCCATAATGGGATTATTGATTGGGAATGGAAGGTTGAAAGATGAAGTTCAGTGGGCCGGTCTCTAGCCCATCCTGAAAACCTGGAGATGTAAGATCCAGATTTGAATCCAGATCCTCCAATGTGATAAATCATAACTTTACGCGAGGCAATCCTCCGACATTATACCTAGAATAATGCAATTTATAAAATATTGTATAATATTGAATTTGATTACAAATATTGCTTAAAAGACCTTATTGTATTCTTTACTGCAAAATAACACACTTCAAAATTGCTGAAAATTTTTAAATTTATTCGAAAATCATAAAGATAAAAAACAGTTTAGAATAAAAAGAACTTATGTTTAAATAAAATTATTTTCAGTTTTTAAAACATATGTTGTAATTAATTTTGTTCATTTAATATTCTTAGAATATTTAAATAGTTAATCATCTGTTGTCAAAATTAAATATTTGAATTAGAACTTTCAAAATATTTTGATAAAATTATGGCGTAATTTACGAATGATTAAAATAAAATATAGATTTAAATCATATTTTTGTTCAAAATTCTATATTTGTATTATATAATGAAAATGATGATCATACATACTGACAAAATGAATTTTAAATATTTCCCACAACTCTAGATGAAATGATAAAGATACAGTGCAGTTGCTTTTCTCTCCCATTCTTTTATTTGTAAACAATTTTAGGATTACAATTTTTATCCATTCTAGTTTATGTACGTTCGTTGTTTACCAATATATTACTGTCATTAAAATTTCTCAATTTTATCTTTTTTAATCAACATCAGCTATGACGTACAAAACACCTTATTTACATCAAAAATATCTAAAAATATAGTATTTGTTAACATTTCAAACATTTTATGGCAATAAAATTTTCTTATATTTTCTGTGAATTTAAAAATTTTTAATTCTAAAAAATCATATTTCAATAAAATATTTTCCATTGATGTTCTATTGAGTTAAAGATTCATTTCAAGGTAAACGTGCTTGTAAACTTCTTTAGACTTTTTTTGAAAGCCAAATCGCAAAAAAAAAAAACGAAAAGGAAAAGAAAGCTTTAATACGTTGAACTATTTATATTCTTAGAAATTTTATAAAAATATATTATGATACTAACTGAAAAAACTTTTCGACTGAAAAAGATTTTGTGAAAAGTCTCAATTATAAAGGTATATGTGATATGAAATAATGCTTTTAAATAAAAAAAAATATATATTTTTTTGAAAGATAAACATTATTTAGTTAGCATTATACTTTTAGTCATCTGACTAAAAATATAATGCTAACTAATTAATATTAAAAAAGTCATTCAAAACAATTATGCTTGCTAATTGTTCAACAAGTGTCATTTATATCTGTTTCGTAAAATGTGCAAGTTATTTTTTTACGTATATAAAAATTCAATCTTGAAGATAATCCGGGATTTATATTCAATTTAAACTGATCACACGAAACTTATATTGTATGGTTTAATTTAAAATTATAAAATTGAAATATTCACTGTACTTATTTCTGAAAATGCAGATTTACTGAATAATGTTTACATTATATCTTATAAAAATTGATAATTTTATGTAAAGAATTTTCAAAATTGTGTAAGAAACAGAAAATATATAACAAAATTGTTAAGTCAGTTTCCAGTACCATCTCTTATAAACTAGATATTATTTATGAAAGAGATAACAATTTTTTCACTTAATTAAAGAACGATAAAAGTATTTAAATTATAATTTAAGAGTAAATGGCAAGTAGAAAGCAATTATATTTTCAGAAATTCTAACCTTAGTACTGACGTTCACAATAACGATCAAAATCTTAATACAGTAAAACCTCGATTTTACGGACTGATAACGTTGATTCTTGTATTTTTGAATAGAAACAATTGCTAACGCATATATGCATCCATAACAATCAAAGAATTAAGTAAAAATTGCATATTTATTTATAAACATCTTTTTATTTATACATATAAGCCATATTTTGAGGGGCCCTATGAAAAATATCCAATCGGGCCCCACACTAACTTAATCCGGCACTCTTATGCCTAAAAACTGTATTATTTTACATAGAGTATTTTAAATTAAATTATATTACCTACATACATGTGTTACATGTAGGAAAATAAAAATGACGCATTATGCAATAAATGAGTGTTTTATTTTACACGCACATAAAAATGACGCATTATGCAATAAATGAGTGTTTTATTTTACACATGCATCAGTGCGGATAAAAAAATGATGCATTATGCAATAAATGAATGCTTTATTTTTCAAATGCTGAATGTAGCTGTTAGACAGTTTATGCAAATATTGTATTATTATTATTTATTTTATTTTTTAGCTTTATTTTACACGCACCAGTGCAGATAAGAAACGCTGGATGTAGCTATACTATGGACAGTTTATGCAAATATTGTATTAATATTATTTATTTTATTTTTTGGAATGGTGTTTATGCAAATATTGTATTAATATTATTTATTTTATTTTTTGGGATGGTGTCCAATGCTGGATGTAGCTATACTGTAGACAGTTTATGCAAATATTGTATAATTTATTTTATTTTTTGGGATGGTGTCCGTAAAATCGAGGTTTTACTGTAGATCCGATTTCAACTTTTCTGAACTAAATAATTTCAAATAAAAAAAAAAGAAAAATATAATAAATTCATCAATCTGAAATGTATGACTTGTGCAGTTGCTTTCTTTTAATAATATCATAAAAATGACGCATTATGCAATAAATGAGTGCTTTATTTTACACACACCAGTGCATATAAGAAATGCTGGATGTAGCTCTTAGACAGTTTATGCAAATATTGTATTATTATTATTTATTTTATTTTTTAGCTTTATTTTACACGCACCAGTGCAGATAAGAAACGCTGGATGTAGCTATACTATGGACAGTTTATGCAAATATTGTATTAATATTATTTATTTTATTTTTTGGAATGGTGTTTATGCAAATATTGTATTAATATTATTTATTTTATTTTTTGGGATGGTGTCCATTGTATTATTAATTATTTTATTTTTTGGGATGGTGTCCGTAAAATCCGAAGTTCGTAAAATCGAGGTTTTACTGTACTGGTATTGTATTTCAGTATTTTTAATTATTATTAAAAATAGTAGGGAATGTACACATTGGCCTAGTCCAAAGGAGAAAAGGGAAGGAAGAGAACAAGTAAAGCAGAAAGAATCCTAACCATAGGAGTGGGTTAGGCCACTAGAGGAAGAGAGAGGAGTTAGCAACCAACACCGCATACGATCCAAGAGCGTCCGCAACTGCATTAACAAAATAAAATACAATAAAATAAATTTACAGAAGGCAAGATGTGAATCAGTATAAAGCTTCGGCACAAGAAAGAATTCAGTTATTAATTGAAACATTTTTTAAACATATGTAAAGATGTTCAGAACATTAAAACTTGAGAGGTTTTACATCGGGAAAATCATGAGAATTGTCTGTTGTACAATAACAATTACAGATGGAAAGATGTAAACCAGTTCAAAGCTTCGGCTGGAGAAAGAATCCCATCATTTTCTATTAAAAAAAATAAGCAGATGTAAAGATGCACTAAACAATAAAACTGAAAAACGATAGAACAAACACGGAAAACTTAGTACTAGTTAACAGTATTTTTAATTCGTGAAACCGTGATCCTGGTACAGTGGTGCCTTGCAATTCGACGTCCCGCAATCCGTCAGTCTCGCAATTCGACAGTTGGGTTTCGCGGGATGGAGCATGCGAGTGCATGGCATGTCATTTATTTGTCAGTGAGTGTAATGTCATTTATTTGTCAGTTCTTGTTGTGCTGCTTTGGTGTTTGCCATGTTGTTGGCTTTAATTTTCAATTTTGTATTTTTCAGAAAATAAAAACTTTATGCATCTGTAGTTATTATTACTTCCTTGAGTGAAATTTAGGGATAGGTTCAAAGAACAGAATAGAACAGAAGAATAATTCAGGAAAGAAGAAAACTTGATTAGCAAGATAATGTGCAGAAAGGTAGAACAATTACAGATGTAGCTCAAAAATATTGTGTTCTTAGAACAATTTGGCAAAGTTTTCCAACAGAGAGAGATTATGAGTGCTAGGGTATCTACTGGAGCAATGAAGATTTCTGACAAGAATAGACCTTTAATCAATGAAGAAATGAAAAAGTTGCTTCTCATCTGAATTAGATAAAGATAGATCCAGTAACTCAGGCAATGATCTATGAGAAGGCTAGGATAATTTTCAAATAATTGCAGAAGAAAACTCCAGGATGTACCTCAGTTCTAACTGAGGAATGTAAAGCGAGTCGAGCCTGGTTTCACAGATTCAAAGGTAAAACAGGATGAAGAAGACTATTCCAACATTCAAGGGCTAATACATTGAGTGCATTATGTATAAAATACTGCATTTTGTAATTTAGTGTGTTATACAATAAAAAATGCGTATAGAAAATTAAATAATATATTGTATCTCTCTCACTCACTAGTTAGAGGAGTGGGATAGGGATCCGACAACGAATTAATCTATTTTCCATAGTCATATATGGGAAATATTGTCCCGCAATTCGATAGTTTCTCAATTCAACATTAGTTCGGCGACGGATTAGTGTCGAATTGCGAGGCACCACTGTATTAATACCGTTATTCCAAAAACAAACATTTTTCTCAATAAATTTTGATCATAATTAATATTTTAAATCTAATTTTATTATAATAATAATTACTATATTTTGATAAAAAATTATTAAAAGTGTAATTTTGCAAAAATATACATATACATAGTGAAACTGTAAAATTCTATTTTTTTCAGTTTCATGACGTATTCATGTTTCCGCTACATTTCCATTTCGTATAACAATCCCTCGGCTAAAAATCAGTAATGTTATTGATTTATTAATTATATCTTTATGCACCTAGTATATACGCTGAATCTCGATAAAGCATGAAGACATACAAAAACAACTTCCGTAATATCACAATACATTTAAAGACTGTTAAAAATAAGAATTAAAAATATATTTATCTGACTTGATTTGAGTGTTTCTCAAACTTTACTTTTCTGTGGATCCTTTTTAAGAAAAAAAGAAACTCCAAAAAAAGGTTTCTAGTGTTGAATTATTTAATTTTTCAAATTTGCAAGTATTCAAACAAAACTAATCTATGTTTTTCCATGCAATTATGATTTATTAATTTAAGTTTATTATTGAAATCATTTTTTGTATTTTTGTATATAAACTGTGGTCCGCAGACCCCCGAGTTCGAAAACACACTTATCTCTGAAGCTGAGGTTTGAGACATCTTATAAGAATATATTCTCGAATCCCGGGATTTGCGGATCACATTTTGAGAAACATTGGATGTATATGAATTCATGATGATTTGTGATTTTTTTCAGAACATTGAAATCAAAGTAGCTATTCGTTAATTCTCATGGTATGAATTTATTAATAATTTTATTGTTCTTCTTGCCGAAAAGGTCTTTGAAAAATGCATGGCTTAAGATGTATGGCTTAAGATGACGTTCTCTATAGATTTAAACTAAATTTTATTTATGAATTAATCTTTGTAAATAGAGTAAAAGGAAGCAGCCGAATACGTTATTATTGCATAACAGATGATACCAAATTTCATCGCATTAATTCAAATTCTTCGTATACAGCATTATTGTCAGTGATATTTCTTAAGCTACATTAAGAAAGATTTATAGTTTAATTAAATTTTCCAATAATCATATCTATTTGATATTTTTCCTATTCTTCCTATTGTTAGAAATATTGTTATCGATTATATAACTTTTATGTGAATAAATCATAAAGAATTATTTTTAAGTTAACATATCTATTTGATATTTTTCCTATTCTTCCTATTGTTAGAAATATTGTTATCGATTATGTGAATAAATCATAAAGAATTATTTTTAAGTTGATATCGAAAAAACGGTATTTACAAATCAATACCAAAAAGTAAAAATATGACCGGGATCTCGGTATTGTGAGCCCAACTTAGCATAGTTCAATTAAATTCAAAAAGAACTTCATGAAAATATAAGGGAATATAATATGAGGTTATAATATAAAATAATGAATTATTCCTTATTAGAATATAAGAAAATAATGCTAAAATAATAGAGTGCATAATAAAATAAAAATAGGACTGTGGAGGCCGCTGCCCGCACGTAGGACCCGAAGACAATATCGACAGGCGTTGGCCTAAATGTGGTAAGTGTGGTGCATGTGTAAGGACGGGTAATTGAGTGGTTCAGCAACTCAATCGGAGACTACGTTCAACAAGAACATCTTCCTTTTATTCTTGTGAGAGATTTCTTTACATAAGGAATGACGAATAACGTCGGAGAGAGAGAAATACCTGTATTGCACAAATTTTCCAACGGTAGATCCTTAAGTCTAAATGTTGAGGATGACTGAAGTATAGTCTCTAGTCCTTAATTTTAAGTCTTTAGTCCTTTAATAATACACAATCACAACAGATAGACACTCGAAGAAGATGATAGTTGAATCTAGTAATAAAATGGGTTTTTCCGGCCTCACTTCCGACTGGGCGTTGAACAGCCAGACCGATCGGAAGATGAGTATGGTCGATTGGTAAAGCGAACAAGGAGAGCGGAGAAAAGTCGAGAGAGCGGAACGTCGATGACAAGGAGATTCAGTTCATCTGTGCTATGACCAATGGTCCGGTTGTTGTGGAATTGGCCCGGATTAAGGGCGGTGTCCGCTCTTAAATAGTGTGATAACTATGTGACCTTTTCTCTCATCTTTTTCCCCGGGAGAGACAGGATGTTTTCAGCTTAGCAATTCGACGTACCAGGTGTCTATTTTCCCCTTATCCGACCTGACATCGATATATAAACATAGTTCACAATTTATTATTATCGGGGACAAAAGTCCGAGAGACAGTCGAAATACGACGCGATGCGTTGCTGTATTTTACTATATTTATTTTAACAGCATGTCATTCCCCCTCTGTTAAATTCTTTTCTACTTCTCCCACTTCTCTTATTTTATCTTAATCGCGACGAGAAAACCCCGAGGTGGAGAGTGATAAAGTACAGACACCCCACACACGATTCCCTACAGGACAGGTCAAAGTTAACTTCCTCACACCGGTATACACCTTCATCAGTTCTAATTATATAATTCAAATATTATTCATTTAAAAACGTGTATAAGAATGCATAATGTTAGAATAACAATAGAATAATGATTTTAAATACCCATAATTTTTTTAATTTCTTAATAAACATCATTATCAGTATTAAAAATAAATATATAATGAATTTATGAAATTATAATATTAAATTAATAGAGTCCTTTACGTAGACACTATCTCCATGCTTTGCTGATATCATTAGGGTCAAGTTTGTTAATTGTCATAACATAATTTTAAACAAATAATTTTTGAATTATAGAATTAGAACTGATGAGGATGTATACCAAAAGTGTTTTTCATTTAAGTTTATAATTTTCTTATTCCTGTCTGAAAGGCTGTTATTTTCGTTTAAAATTAATTATTTGGTTTTTCATCAAAATCATTAATAAGAATGAATTTATCTTTAAGGATACTGATTTTTTTATTTTTTTATATATTGAATTTTATTCAGAAAATTTGAAAAACTTATAAAACTCAATAATTCCAAAGAAAATAGTATTAAATTTTAATATATCATGTATATATATTTTTTTTAAATTATACTGCCATATTATTTTTACATTGAAATAATGAGATATTTGCACCTTTACAAAAATTAATTGATTTGTATCAATAGTTTTAGTAGATTTTGCATATTTCTGAAACCATGTAAATTGCGGATCTTCTGTATTTAATTGTGAATCTTTGTGTGTCAAGATTGAAATTCTGATTTAAAGATTTCCACTTTGATTCCAGTCTTAATAAGAATTATTATTATTGTGGGTATTCCGACTCGGAAACGAAAATGCGGAACAACAGACGTTAGGCCTATGAGTGGTCTACCAAATGATCCGCGAATAAGGATGGCAGAAGAGGCAGTTCAGCAAGTCAGACAAGGAACAACATTGAATGTAAATTCAGCAACTTCTTTATTAATTGTCAAAGAGAGATTTCTATGTACAAACATTAATTACCGACAAGGAATGAGAGAGAGACATATACACATTATTATCTTGTGTCTTCAGATACTTCGAATGACAGGGAACGTTACAAATTGAAGAAAGTCTCTAGTCTAATTTGATGTCAAAGGTTAATTCCTGGGTCCTGGTGTTGATTTGTAGTATCTATGTTAGATTATTAGAACCTTCTGATCTTAAAAGTGCAGAGTGGAGTCTTGGTGGAGGAACACATAGTGTTTGATGGTTCGTTCAGGCTATCTCGGGCAGTGTTTGAGCTGAACGGGTAGGAAACAAAGTGAGGTGAAACGTAATGGAACAAAGCGAAGCCTCGATATCGGGGAATTCGCCTCTCATAAAACCTCGACCCAGCCAGTGCCCTTTCCAGAGATGGCTTCTCAGATGGTTCAGGTGTCAAGTCTTAGACTTTACATTGACACCTGAATAAACCATCTACAATTTATTACCTCAAAAAGAATAATAATAATGATATCTATTACATTCTATTATTACGATTTCAACATCATCATTGCATTCCTCATATTTCTCGATAGGGGTTTCCGATCTCCACATTATTATATTTTTTCTTTCAGAAAATAGTTCAAAATTCTATTCAATAATTCTTTTATATATATGTATCCTATTGTCCAAAATAAATGATGGCTTATGAGATTGCCATTCTGTCTGCCTGTGTCCCTTCCCTAATAACTTTGAAATAATTACTATATTTTTATAAAATTTGATGATGGTGATCTCTCTTTAAAAGTTGACCTCAATGCTCATCAATTAATTCTCTAGCTGCAACCATTTAAAAATGATAGATATTTAAACTTCTGAGATACTCTCTTAATATATTTTAAGCTATTCATTTGATTTTTAAAAAAATTGAGGTAATATTCAATGGCATTATCATCATACTAAAAGATTCATCTATTAACATTTAACACTATTTAAAAATGATAGATGTTTGAATGTCAAAGATTTTCTCCCTAATAACTTTTGAATTATTTAATTGGTTTTTATAAAATTTAGCAAAGTAGTCAGGCCATTAAAGTTGAATTATAAGTAAAGTTGCTTTACCTGTTTAAAAATGATGAACATTCAATCTTCCAAGATAAAGATAAGAAGTAGTAAATGATTAGGTTACCTGTTTATTTATCAAGATTTTTATTGTTGTTGTATTCAATATATGGTGCTAAGCATTATTAAAGCCATGGGCAGTGGTATGGCTTTTCTGCATTATCTCTACAACTTTTAGAATGGAATATACTTATTTATATAATTTAATGAATGAATTAATTGCATTGAAGATGATTTTGATGACGCACAATTAGGTATAATCCTAGCAGTGGTTTCATTGGGAGTCTGCACGTTACCACTCTCAGGAGTCAGACCAAAAAATTTAAAAAAATTAGAATTTTCTTAAATTGCTAGATTCTTCCCAATGCATTCATTACATGTTGCAAAGCATTAAAATCAGCCATAAAAAAAAAGGAACTGAATCCCACCAAGAAATCTGTCTTGATGCAAATTATGTAGATTACCATAATTAATAATTTCTAAAATAGTTTGCCATTTCGCTTGATTCATGTCGCATTTTGATGGTATAAACAAATTACTAAATTGGTGATTAGATAAAAGTTTTCTGAATAAATATAATTTCCTTATTTTTATATAATTTAATATATTAATCTGACTCCAGATTTTTATTTAAAGCTTTGTTAAATTTTGAATAATGGTTTAACATTACTGTGTGTGGCTATATCTCTCTTTTAATTATAATAATAAATTTATTAAAAGATTTCATAAAATTATTAATAGAAATTGTTTAATATTTAATTATACAATTAAAAAGTGAATATTAGAAAATAAATTAATAAATAATACTTGAAGAAATCATTGTTTAGTTTTAATCGGAAATGACATACCCTTACGTCATAAATTCTGACTCCTGATATCAATATATATAATGTTTAATATACCCTCAATCTTTCTCTTTAAGGAAAAACACAAATTACTTTGTTATCATTAACAGTAATGAAAAAATGAATTTTCAAATCTGTTTATCCTCATAATTTGCATATTATAAAATCCAATAAAAAAATTCATAAAATAAAAAAAATTTCTTTTTGGTTGGAATTTTTACAAAATATGCATAAAAACATATCAGGGAATTTGATAAAATTAGAATTAGGTTAAATTTAAATAATATACAATTAATAACCATTGAAATTGGAGAATGCTTCTGGAGGTCATATTTTATTGCCCTTGTTCACAAGCCATTCCCATTGATGCACCACCTCCAAATGACCTTGGATTACTTCAGTTTACAAATGAAACAAGAACTGCATTTGTTTTGATGTTGGGAAAAGATTTAGGGTGTCTGAAATGCAATCTCTTTGTTTGTTTACATAATGTTAATGAGGTATTGAATTACATAATAATTTATTAAAAAACAGCATTTACATTATAGAGTAGAGACTTGTCAGAAATAAAAACTTTAATTCAATCAGAAGATATAGATTAAAAATAGCGAAAATTTTTTAATAAATACATGGGGCTCACAGCCCACATGATACTTGATACCATCAGGTAAACACAACACCACTGTAGAGTTAATTAATAAACTGCTTGTTTTTTTTATGATAACTAATATTATATCTCATGCATTTCTTTTGATAAGTAACAAGAATTTATTTGTCTAACTTTTAACAAATATCTTTCAATAGATTGCTTTTATTCATAGTTAATTACTTATTTCTGCTTATATTTAAATTACTAGAATTTATTAAATTTTGAAAATATCTAATAACACTTTTAATATATAAAAGTGTTTTATTAACTGTAACATTTTCAGTAAGCACCGTCTTCAGCAGTATTCTAACAATTACAGAATATATTTAAGTTGGCCAGATGGCCGCGTGGTAAAGCTTTGGCTTATCACCCTGCAGAATCCAGGTCCTACACCTCCAGTTTTTCAGGAGGGATTTGGGCCCGGCCGATTGAACCCCATTCTTCAACCATCCGATTGACCCCATCATGGGTTTTGGCCAGCCTGTGATGGGCTCTATAAGTGGCCACCACCAGATACAGAATATCCATGAGGATATGGTGACTTAATATAACTAACCTAACCCAGAACATATTTAAATATATTAAGCTGGAACAGTTGTTATTGTGCATTCTAAAATATTTGTAATTATAAACTATGTTTTTATTTAAATTTTAAAATGCACAATAACAAAATGTTCCAGCTTAATATGTTTAAATATGTTCTGTAAATGTTAAAATAGAATACTGCTGAAGATGGTGTATAATCATTAATTCCTTCCAAGATTTATGACATAAGTCAAATAAACTCTTTAAAAAAATGACCTAGACCTCTATAACCTGTAGCGTCAGTAATAAGATTTTTAAGCTACTAAATAATTCAATAAATTATTTTGCAAATTTTAATCATTTTATTCATTTTTATGTGGTCAATATACTCTTGTACATAGCATAGAAAGTTGAACAAGAGTGAATGTTGGCATAAAGATGCAGTATCTAGAAATATACAGAAAGTGACATCATCAGCATCTATATACCGATGTATTTACTTCACATTTTACGCCTGTGAGATCCAGTTATTAGTAGACTTTTATTTTTTCCTATTAACAAAAAAACCGACATAAAGTCGAAAATGACATAAGATATGACTGTATACCAAAAACGTACAGTTATAAAATTACTTTATTATGTTAAAACTGCTATTAGGTGAGAAAATTTATTGAATTTTGCTTTTATTGATTTTATGTTATAACCTAATTCTGCTGTAATACTAAAAGTGATTAGATTCATACATCATTGTTATACTTTTTCATATTTGACATTTTTCCTTCATTTTCTATTATGAATTTTTCCTTCAAGATTATTAATGAGTATTTTCAAATTGGACTAAGTAGCCAGTTTTTTTGCCATTATAATGCTTTTTTTCTAATTTTCATTAGGAGACGACCATTTGCACAAGTTAGAACAGATATAGTTCCTTCTTTAAGTACATCACGTGCCTTAAACCGTCCAAGTACAAGTGGTACCTCTAGTCGTTCAAGTACCTCAAATATATCGCAGCCTTCCACTTCCTATGCCCTAAGGAATGGAGATATCTCACGTCCTAGCACTAGCCGTATCAATTATACCTCATGTACAGAATATAAAAATAAAACAATGAGCCATGCCAAAACAAATGGAACAGGTAAAATAATTTAAAGAATGTTCTTATAATTAAATGCAAAATTTTATAATAATTGTAAATATTTTCATTTAGGTCCAAGAAAGAAAGAAAGAATTATTAAAAGTGATGATGATGATGGCAACAATTCAAGGTCATCATCAGGAGGAACTTCAAGACGATTTAATACTCGAAGCAAGTATAAATCAGGTAAATATTAATATAATGCTATCATTTATAATATTGATATTTTTTGTTGTTGTTATAAGTTTAAAAATTACTTGATTATTAGATATTTAAAATTTGAAAGCATTTGTTTATTATAAGAATTGTTAATTTACATTAGGTATTACCAATGGAGAAATTAAAACAAGAAGGATGGTAACGCGATCTCGTCATCAGAGAATAAAATCTATCAGACATTCTTCAGAAGAAGAAATAGTTCCTAGGAGGAGAACAAGACAAGATGCTAGGTTAAGAGAAGAAGCAAATCATATGGATAGTGAAACAGAAATTAGTAGTAATGCTGAAAAAGATGATTCTGAAGAAGAGCTTAGACCCCAGAGGACTCGTCTAAGGAGACGATGTAGAGTTGTAAATTCTGTACGAAAACCAGAGCCTGAAATTGTTCTTCGACCTAGAAGGACAAGATTAAGAGCAGTAATAAGTGAACCAAGTGAGGAAAGTGATACAGAAAAGACTAGTTCAAATAGCTCAGAAGAAAAAGATAATGGAGTTGATGAAAGTGAAAATGATGATAGTTCCAATGATAACAGCAAGCAAAACAGCAGTAGTGATGAGGATGACAGCTCAGACAGTAACACAGAACAAACATCTAATCTTACTGAAGAAGAAAATGAAGAGGAGGAGGAGGATGATGACGACGATGATGCTCCAGTTCGTCGATCGTCACGTACAGCCACACGTAACTGCACACGAGCTACTAGGAGTGCCTTACACACTCGTCACATAGATGCACCTAGTCGATTATCTTCTAGAATGCAAACGAGGAGCAGAGGACAAAGGACAGTTAGGTATCGTGAAGAAAGTGACGGGGAACCCGAGTCAGATAATACTATTGGTTCAGAAGCTAGGGAGGTATTATCAGTGAGTAGCAGAGGTAGGAGAAGAAAATTAACACGCCATGTTCGAGCCTTGTTCTACGATTAATGATAATTAGTGTGATATAGCTGATGGAATATCATTGTCAATACCATTTGCTCACAGGATCTCTACCTTAACACACTGTATTTAAGTACATTACGGTTTCCTTTTTATATCCGTAACATATTGTACAATCATCAGAGGGAAGAGATCAACACATACATCAGGGAATCTTTGTGACATGCTGTTTCAATCATCACTAGAAAAGTTACAATTAATTCCTCAAATGTGTTGTGTTACATAAACTCATCATTCCATTCATATTAATTTCTGAAAAAATCTCATTTTCTGTGATATATGATATTCTTTTTATTTCCAAATAGATCAGTAAAGCAAACTACTTATTGGAGATGCCATTGATCAATTTTCAGTTGTCTTAAAAAAAAAAATGGCATATTACAATGTTGTACAATTACTATACATAATTTAGTCTTTAACTATAATAATTTTTCCCAACATCAATAGTAAGAACTATAAAATTGATTTCTCTAGAAATAAGTTTTTTTTAATTGATTCAATGTAATATATTATTTATCGCTACTGAATTGAATCAAGTATTTTCTCCTTTTTTTTAGTATTATGCAGCATTAGAAATTGCTTATTACTACTTCATGTAACTTTTTTCATCTTCATATGTTGTTAATATCACCATCTGATACGAAGTATAAAAGTGCTATTATAAAGTCATATTTAATCATAATATCTTCAAGAACATCTTACTGCCATTAATAATTAAAATATTCAATCTGTAATTTAATTACTAAATGTAATGTTTTTGACTTCTCTTCAATTTTTAATTAGTGGCAAAATAAAAATTGTATATACAAGATCGAGAATGCCCACATCTTTCACAGTGTTAATGTCATCTATTAATTGAGAATATTAACTAAACAGTTATCATACATTAAAACAATCTTCTGCTACAGGAGATAACAGATTTAATTTGCATCATGTCTTTATAATTTTCTTCCATAAGTGAACAAAATTTCAATTTATGTCATTATTATAAATAAATTTTATTTAATTATTATCAAAGCTAGTCATTTGCATGTAAGGTTATTTAATATTTTGTAATGTATTAAATGATGATAATGGATTGGGCAAATTTTTTTGAAGATTGTAAAAAAGTTAAATAAGTAAAATATTTTAAAGTGTTGTTGGTCTCATGGAGATTTGTAAATTTAGTAATAAAAACAAAAAATAGATTGTTATATAAATTTTTCCCCTCTAAATTTAAATTTTTTTTTTATTACAGACTAAGCAGTTCATATTTTTTGTATAAAAAAATAATACTATTACTAATTTATATGATAAATAGCCAAAATTTTAAAAACTATCAGAATTGTACTTAAAATGTAAAATGGGTTTCTTGATCAACAAAACTTTTGGATATTTAGTTGTAACTAAGATCTCGTCTACAGGTTTGATATTTATATAAAGGGATAATGTGACGCCGGTAATTTTATTTTTAATGTATTGCTCTGTTTTATATTTTATGTTGGGAATACATCAAATGTCTTGTATCAATTAAAAACAAATGAAATGTTTTCTATATTTAAGTAAATATATATATATATTCTATTTTGTTTTTTGCAAGATTTATTAATCATCATATATGTAAATTTCAGATTATTTGATTTGTAATTACAGTTATTTAAACAATAGTGCCTTCATTGCTCTTGGCATTTTTTCCTCTTAATTTTCAGCAGCTCTCTCAACATATATAAACATATATAAATTGAATTTGATTAAATTGTTCACTGCCTAATATTTAAATGTCAGAAAATATTGTATGCTTTATTTGTAAATGAAGAGCTTTAAAGATTGCTATGAATTTGTGTGTAATGTGGACCAACCAAGGTGTTTTTAGTGACTAAAAAGAAAATAATGCCTTTTTGTAATATAAAGATGCACAGATTTATAATGGATACTAGATTTGAGATTCCTTACTTATTTAACTATTGACTTTATTATGTCAAATGTGGAAAATAATTAGGGTTTCTCATTTTTTGTGATGAAAGTATTTTATGACTTTCGCGTATAATAATTCTAAATAAGAGAAAAAAAGCTGATACTGCCAATTTACAGTAATTATTAAAAATTAAGCTTCGTTAAACTGTTATGTACTTTGAAAAGTACACTATTTCACAACAATATTTATAATAATTTGCTGTAGTCATAAATCAGGAACTTATGATTCACCTTTTTATAGAAGATATTTAAAAAAAGATATCACTTCAACAGTTTTTTAAGTCTTTCCATTTATGACTTTCATTCCATGATCAAAATTAATCCACAAACTTAATTTTTCTTATTCTTTGTTGGTTTTTATTATGGCTGTTGTTGTTTATGTGGACAGGAAATAAAATAGTGCAGTTCTTCAATACTGTAATGTTTTCTTTCTTACAGATAAATGTATAAATAAATATTTATTGAAATTTTGTACATTCTGTGAAAATTCTTTTTTTATACAATAAATTATAAAATATAATATATTATGGGTAGTTTATGTATAAGTTAAAATTGTTTAATTCTTTTTTTAATATTTATAAATTGTTAATTTATATTTACGGCTGTGCATTCTACTACAAATTTACATTTATTAATCTTATAATTCTTTTTAGAATTTAAATTCTAATCAAATGATTTTACAACGATTTTCAGGGAATAATTTAGAATAAAAACATTAGATTTTATAAGCAATAAATCATTGATTATCCCAGAAATATTTTTTAATTGAAATTTCATATGTTGTAAAGTTAGTTTAATGATCCAACAAAATCATCAACTTATGCAATGTTGAAGGTTATCCCAAACATTGACAATTTTTAATAGTTGAATAGGTTGATGATACATAAGAAAAATGAAGACCTCAAATACTAAAATTTTATATAGTAGCAATTATTTACAACTAACATAATTATTGTTAATCTTCAATAATTAATTTCTGTATTAATTATATGTAATTTTAAATATTTGTGTGTACAGTAAACTGCTTACAGAATAATATAAAAGATCTGGCATAATTCCAGTTATAATTGTTGGATTATCAATGATTTATTGTGAATTGTTAAATTTCTAAATTATCGAATACCAATACATAATTGTGATTCTTCAACTTTGCAGTAATTAGAACTTGGTTCTTAAATTACTGGCATTTTAAATCATACAATGCTAATAGATTTAGTTACTCGATTGGTAAAACCCAACCAATTTTTCCAATCTGAATTGTATAACAGCATATTACATAATAAAGGCAATAGCAAACTAGCTGCAATATAATAATAAATGGGAATCGGTGGTGTAGATCCAAATGGCCATATCCACAGACCTCTTCTTAATCCATCTCTAAGATGATGGGTGTATACTGCAGTCAGTGTTAGAAGTGCTATTCGAATAGATTGCTTTCCACATATACTTCCAAACAAAATAATTGCAAACACAACGGAAAGTAATAAAGTTGTGCAATGGAAAGGTGGTCTCTGTCGTAGAGATAATGCATCCTAAGAAATAAATAAATTTTGAATTATAATTTGAATTTGAAAATTGTAGATTGTTTATTTTAATAAATCTTGCACACTAAATAAAGTGATAATATTAAAAATAAAATCTAAGTATACTAGAGAGAGGTTATAAGTAAATAGGTAACTCCATATTACAGACATAGGATGCATAAAATATGATAAATGTGCCATTTTATTTTTTAAAATTTTAATAATTATAATATTGAAATGGTATAGCAGTAAATACATTTTAAAATTATAACTAATGCTTTAGGAAAGTATTTAAGCCCAAAATTCTTGTCTTAGCACATCTCTGGACATTTATTTCACATACTATTAATTAGTCTAATTACTAATGTACATTATAGCAGTTCTTCTCATTATTATTTAATGTGACAGATCAGCAATTAGTTTTCCAGTGCTCCATAGACCATCATAAGATTACCAATTTTTCCTCACTTATATCTCCAAATATTATCCAGTGTGTGTATGTTAGTATATAGTTTTTGATTGGCACACAAAGGCTGTAAAGCTGTACCATACTAGTGTTTTCTTCTGAAAATATAGCAGCTCTCTGTGAACTGGCAATCATCCACAAAACACTGCATGCAGTGTGTATCTGTGGGTTTAGTTTGAGCTAATTTTGGTTTATGAATAAATATCAGGAACAATTATATCACTACTACATTTTCAAATCTTTCCTGGAATTGTTAATCTAATCTCATCTTTCACTATCTAAAGCAGTCTTTCTCAACCTTTTCTTTATCTTGGAGAGGAGTACTCAAAATTATTTTAAGGTCTGAAGGAACTCTTGCATAAATAAAAATGATATCTACAGCTCCTGAACATTAGCATGATCAGTAAATTGTAAATGTAATAATCCAAAATGATTATTTTCTTTGGATCTGTGGAGCATTAACAATCAGTTTATTTTGACCAACGTATTTTTACCTTTTGTATTTCCTTTTCCACAAAGGATATCAGTAATATAAGCAGAAGAAATTTTTCAGTTTTTTTTTTTTTTACATGAATGTTTGTAACTAGAAGAGTGCATGTATATATTTCATTTTTTTTTTTTTTTTTTTTTTTTTCAGTTTTTTCGATTCACAAAATGACTATTTTTAAATCGCAATCTTTTGCGGAACTCCAGGATTCCATTGAATCCCTGTTGAGAAACACTGATCTAAAGCAACAAATCTTTATGGTTTTTGTTAAAATTTTACATTACTTCTCAAAATAATCAAATAGTCATTGCAATAAAATTAAAATCACAAGTATAATAATAATCCAATTTCTCTCAATTCTCCATTTATTAAAGTATAAGATGAAGATTTGCATTTTATTAATGAAGTAAGAATCTAAAGAAATTCTAATAAATTTTTTTTAATGATAGTATATTAATCACTAATACTAAAGAGCTTATGTTATTATTAACTTTTAAACTCTTTAGCAGTCAAGTAACTATAAATATTAAAGGGCTTAATAGTTATTTAAAATTTTAATGAATTAATCCAACCTAGACATCACTGAATCTGAAAATCTATATTTTCCTTTAGAAATTATAAATTTACTATAATATGCTTACCACCAGAGCTTTCAGAAAAAATGCGAGGCCCGGGGCAACTAATATTTTTAAAGCCCTTCAAAAAAAATAATAAAAAGATAAAATTGACAAATATTGTGGTAAGTGTACAAGAAAAGCAAAAACATTGTCAAATTTTTAAGTTTTTTTTATCAAATATTGAAGGTCAAACAGTATAAAAATATATTTATCTAACATATTGAGGGCCGGGGCACGCGCCCTTCTCCGATAATCACTGGTCATCATGTGCAAGAAAAAATGATAAAGCTTCACTTTATCATTTTCATACACATCACACAGCTTCAGCCAGAGTAATCAAATTGAAGAAAATGAATTATTCGTTGCAAATTTAATGGATTTGTGAACGACCATTCATAGATCCATTAAATTACGATGAAGCGATGTTACACTGATAAAGTATTTGAGATTTAATATCAAAAATCTTAATACAGTATTAAATGCTAAATAATACTCAAAAGTTGCCTATTTAGATATATCAATGCATTTATTTTTGTTTCAGTTTAAGGCACCACACCTCTGCAACATAAGCAGCAGAGGGACCATGAGGCGCATCCCCCATAAAAAATACAGTTGAGTCTCTGTAATCCGGCCCTTCGCCAGTCCGACATTCTGCGAACCGTCGCGCCGCCCACGTGAAATTTTCATGTCATAACCATGGTCACAACTTGCCCATGTGAGAGAGAAAAAATGACGTAAAACAAATTGTCACTCGCTATTCATTCGTTGCGCAGGCATTATAATCGGTTTATTTTTTTAAGTGTTCAGTACACTGTTTACTGTAAAATAGTGTTTGTTATTTATCTTTACATAATGTCACAAATCGGAAAAAGTGAAAAACGAAAACATAAGACATTGACTGTGGTCGAAAAGGCAGAAATAATTAAGAAACTTGACTTGAGAGAAAAGTTTAGTGATTTGGCTTCGTTTTATGATATTGTACGAGCCACCATTTTTATATTCCCATTAAAAAAAAATCTGGATAAAATTGATGAGTTTGTAAAAGATTTGAACAGCAAGAGCAGTGAAAGTCTTAATTCATTCACGACCGTCCACAACCAACCACCGTTTTACAGTTGTGGTGTGCTTCTGTTGTACGTGTGAGTTCAACCTTAATGTTTTAGTAGCCCTATTGTATTCTAAGGTGGAGTATGTGTAAATAACATAATCGATTTTTATTTAAGAATTTTTAAATGTAAGATGATTTATAATTTTCGCATTATAAATTTTGTCTTTTTTTGAAATTTAAAATCTCAAAAATTTTCCTTCTGTTTCGGAGTTTAATTCCCTTTTTTTTATATTTTTGAAGACCTTTTAAAAATTCCCCCATTTTTCAAAGATATTTAATACGATAATAAATTTATTAAATCTTAATTGTATAATATTTATTATTTATTAATGATAAAAAAGAAGTAAACGACGATAATTTTATTGGATTATGTTACGAATCCTCTTTGTAATTTATTTCTTATAACCAGTTCGTATTGCTATATTTATTCTTCATTGTATTAAGAAAATATTATACAGTAGAGTCCCCATGTTCCGGGGCTTGTCGGATTATTGGATGTTCAATGAACAAAAATGGAATTACACAAACGAATACGCTCAGTTTATTAATATAGAAACGCGCACAGACCACTAATAACGGCTGTCGCAACGTGTGGTCCGTGTGAGTTAGGCTGAACACATACGACCACAACAGAACCACGCCACAACCACAAAACGATGGTTGCTTGTGGACAGTCATGAATTATATTAATATAGAAACGCATAATCTAACTCGAATCACTAAACTGAAGTCGGTTTCAACGGCTGTCGCAACTTGTGATCGATATCATCCACAAAATTGTGGTCGTCAGTGGTTGAGCGCAACTCACACAGTGCGACATACCGACCACTAGCCGCCGACATCGCTTCCTGTCAATCGATAACGGATTGCGCATATATACGCGCAGTCCCTTACCGACTGCGCATATTCGCGAGTGGTTGACTTCGGCCACAACCCAACCACCGTTTTGTGTTTGTGGCGTAGTTCTGTTGCAGTCCCTTACCGACTGCGCATATTCGCGAGTGGTTGACTTCGGCCACAACCCAACCACACGGTAACCACCGTTTTGTGTTTGTGGCGTGGTTCGTGTGAGAGTTCAGCTTTAGAAACGCATAATGTAACACTCACTGACCACGCGTTGCAACAGCCGTTGAAACTAAGTTCACTTAGTGGTTCGTGTGAGTTATATTATGCACTTTAGAAACGCATAATGTAACACTCACTGACCACGCGTTGCAACAGCCGTTGAAACTAACTTCACTTAGTGGTTCGTGTGAGTTATGAGTTTCTATATTAATTCACGACCGTCCACAACCAACCACCGTTTTGAGTCGTAGTGTGGTTACTGTGGTACGTGTGAGTTTAACCTAATAGGTGTTATAATTGCGATATTTTTTCAAAGAGTTTTTCATTCCAATATGTATTAAATATCAAAATAACTTAGGCGTAGATAATTTTCTATTTAACCGCACTATTATTTAAAAGAGAATTAGGAGAGGTATCACTGATATATATAGTGATCTCTGCAACTTTTTCTTATCAATATATGACGTTATTTTGGGAACTTTGATGCGAATCTGCTTCGAACGATCATTCTGATTCGGTGTATCATTGTAATATAACC
This sequence comes from Olivierus martensii, assembly GCA_000484575.1. Lineage (NCBI taxonomy): Eukaryota > Metazoa > Arthropoda > Arachnida > Scorpiones > Buthidae > Olivierus > Olivierus martensii. The sequence goes on along the minus strand of AYEL01075039.1, from coordinate 136,115 downwards.
TTTGCACTTTTCTATCTTTTAATTGGAATAATACAGTACTTCTATGAAGACTCAAACAATGGAAAATTTTTCAAAAATTTCTTCGACATTTATTTCTAGCAATAATTTTCTCATTCATAAATTTCTTTTACAAGTTTTTGGGCGATTAAGTTAATAAAAACTTACATTTTATTCACAGAATCAGTTTGTAAAAGTTTAATTTAATAAATATAAATAAATTTATGTTAAATAGCAAAATTTAACCTGCAAGAAAAATTCAATTGTAATGCCGTCGCTTCGCATCTTTCTTGCGACCACACGACGAAGCAAAGCAAATCGCTATTATATTCACATTTTTTCCTTATCGAAAATCATGTACAGTAGATGCGTTTATATTTCTAACTCGCATGAAACGCATCAGATAACATCAAAAAGAGCAACGTGCGAACGAATTGTCGCATTCTATGGCGTGGCGTGGCGTGGCGTGGCGTTTGTTTGCGCGCGGGAGAAGTGACTCAAAAAAGCATTCAATTTGAATTCATAAACTCCGATAAGAAAACTCTGCATATGCTCTACATATGATATAATCATAAATCGTTGGATGTAATACAGTATTTTACTGATTTTTACACTTGTACAAACGTTACATCACAATTTCACTTACCTTTAATCTAAAAGATTTAGCAATGATGAAATGGTCGACATCTATAAAACTTGATAGACATCCACAAGCAAACAGTTCTTTATACAGTGTATAATTTTCTGTCAAATTTTCTTTGCAAACTACCATACACCAGCTGATAACACCTAAGGAAAAATGTACTAGTGTGTCGACAAAAGCCAAATTGTCACCTCTAATGGTTTTTGTCGCCAATTTGTCGACGAAAATACCAATTATTATCAAGATGTTGGATAATATAAAATATTTAAAGAAAAACGGTAGTAGTTCTCTGTACATAGTATTTCTGTATATCTTCTAAATAAATTAAATAAAAATTACTCATTACAATCAAACAACAGATGGCGTTCTTTGCAATTGTTTCAGTATATACTGCCATCTCTAATTAGATTGATTTAAATACTGTACAGTAATTTAATAAATTTAATTAAAAAAAAATGGGAATACTTTTTAAAGTACAGTAGATGCGTTTATATTTCTAACTCGCATGAAACGCATCAGATAACATCAAAAAGCGCAACGTGCGAACGAATTGTCGCATTCTATGGCGTGGCATGGCGTTTGTTTGCGCGCGGGAGAAGTGACTCAAAAAAGCATTCAATTTGAATTCATAAACTCCGATAAGAAAACTCTGCATATGCTCTACATATATAATCATAAATCGTTAGATGTAATACAGTATTTTACTGATTTTTACACTTCTACAAACATTACATCACAATTTCACTTACCTTTAATCTAAAAGATTTAGCAATGATGAAATGGTCGACATCTATAAAACTTGATAGACATCCACAAGCAAACAGTTCTTTATACAGTGTATAATTTTCTGTCAAATTTTCTTTGCAAACTACCATACACCAGCTGATAACACCTAAGGAAAAATGTACTAGTGTGTCGACAAAAGCCAAATTGTCACCTCTAATGGTTTTTGTCGCCAATTTGTCGACGAAAATACCAATTATTATCAAGATGTTGGATAATATAAAATATTTAAAGAAAAACGGTAGTAGTTCTCTGTACATAGTATTTCTGTATATCTTCTAAATAAATTAAATAAAAATTACTCATTACAATCAAACAACAGATGGCGTTCTTTGTAATTGTTTCAGTATATACTGCCATCTCTAATTAGATTGATTTAAATACTGTACAGTAATTTAATAAATTTAATTAAAAAAAAGGGGGAATACTTTTTAAAATTTTATTTTATTTATTTATTTTTTTTTGAATTACAAAAATAAGAACTGGGAAAAAATAAAAAAATAACAGATAAATTTTAAAAATACAAAAATCAAAAATTAAAGATTATTATTCAAAATCTTTTCTTCTACAGAATAAATAAGATTAAAGTATATAAACATTACCACACATTATTATATGTGTATTTTAGACATAAAATAAGAAATTACATTTGATTTATGACTTTATTAATGAAAGTAAATTAATCTCGAACATCAAAAACTGAATTTATTAAATGCGATTCCTAAGTTTAAAAAAAATTCTACTCTTTTACTAATTGTTTTCTCTTTTCTATTTGATTTATGTCACTTTCCATCCAGTGATACTAAGCAACGGGCATTCATTACCCACACAGATTTATTCATTACGGGCTGCTACTTGATGCCAGAACCAGGTAGAGACTGGTGTTCAGCGCCGTAAACTACTAGCATGATCTTTCAAAAATCTATCATCAACTTCTATAATTTTTAATGTTGTGCATTTCTGAAGATAAACAATTGTAAGAAAATTGCGGTAGAATTGCAAACCATATTATTCAGTCATTAAAAAATTTAATATATATATATTTTTTTTTAAATATTAAAATGAGAGAGTACTGTGCCATACCAAGATCATACCTTAACATATAGCATTAATAAGTGAGACATGTTAATACTCTTTTTTTTGCATATTTTACGCCCCCTTTCCAATCAGGGCGATTATTAAGGGGCGGGTCAGTTTCAACCACGGGCTGCACCCACACCCGTGGAGGGGGGCCGGATGGTGAAGGACGAGGATCACCGGGCCGGGTCCAGTACCCCGAAAAAATCGGGACAAGAACCCGGGTCCTCCTGCGTGGCACGCCGACAGCGTTACCGCTCGGCCATCCGGCCGCCTTTAATGCTCATTAATGCCTTCATGTTATATATCATTAATGCCATTATGTTATATATTATGTATATTATTGCTCTAATATGCAAAATAAATTATATATAGTATAATGTTCTAATACATTGTTATGCAATGTTAATGCTCTTCTTGCATAAAGCATTAACAAATAAATAAATAAAGTTTAATAATAAAAATAATAATTGAAAGTAAAATTTTAACGCTGTCAAAAAAATTCACGTAAATGATTTAAATATGTCGATATGTTGTTTTACTAGCAGACGACAAAGCTGCTCTTTGCACAAACATGGCGGAGTGTCGCTACTTTATCTAGTACTTTACAGCGCCGGACTCCGATCCCTCATAAAAAAAATCTAGAGATGTGGAACCAGTGCCGGATTAAAATAGCAAAAGTAGCATTTGCTACGGGCCTTCCGCCAATAAATATGTACATAATTTTTTGATCATCTAATACGAGCGTTAAACCAATGATCTTGTGAGTTTATGCCATATTTAGCGCTTTTTCATTTGGTATCACTAAATTGTGAGAGAAAGAATATAAGGTGACAGTGTGACTCTGAACATAAACTTCTGCGTGAAATGGATATCCTATATCTTTTTCCTTTCTTTTTTTTGCATGAGCAAATTTTTGTTGATGATGCATCCTAAATCATCAACAAAAATTTGCTCATGCTAAAAGTACAAAAATTAATATTTAATGTTGACTGTTTTGTTATTTTTGATGATGATAATTACTATGCAAATTAAAAATGTGTTCAAATATATTTGCGTTGTTTTATTGTTATTTTTAATATAGGGCCCTTTTCTTAACATATGCTACAAGCCTCGCACTAGCTTAATCCGGCATTGTTTGGGACGTGAAAATTGAATCCGGGATGGAAACATAAGACTCTTCCATTGCTGCTATCCGGTCGATCACTTTTCAATCACTGTCTGATTACAAAGTGACAGACAAATTCATGTTAAGGTTAGATTAATTTTAAGTATGCTGCCAAGTCACATTTGGGATACTTTCAGCGGCAGCTGCCTGTATGGGCTACTGAGAGATCCATGAGAGAGAGAGACTAACATTTGTGAATGGTTCAACTGGAAGACTGAAGGATGGGTTAGGTTAGTTAGATTAAGCGGCCATATCCTCATGGGATATTCTGTATCTGGCGGCGGCCACTTTTAGAACCCATCACAGGCTGGCCAATTAATCTCGAACGTCAAAAACTGAATTTATTAAAATCTGAATTTATTAAATGCGATTCCTAAGTTTAAAAAAAATTCTACTCTTTTACTAATTGTTTTCTCTTTTCTATTTGATTTATGTCACTTTCCATCCAGTGATACTAAGCAACGGGCATTCATTACCCACACAGATTTATTCATTACGGGCTGCTACTTGATGCCAGAACCAGGTAGAGACTGGTGTTCAGCGCCGTAAACTACTAGCATGATCTTTCAAAAATCTATCATCAACTTCTATAATTTTTAATGTTGTGCATTTCTGAAGATAAACAATTGTAAGAAAATTGCGGTAGAATTGCAAACCATATTATTCAGTCATTAAAAAATTTAATATATATATCTTTTTTTTTTAAATATTAAAATGAGAGAGTAAAACCATCTGGTTGACGATGAGTACGCAATCGCACTGACTCATACAATACACATATACAGAGCGCCTATCGAGGTACCTAGTACCTACAATTCAAAAATAAATACACTACGAACGGAAAAAATATGTTTTTGTAAAATAATTGTATAGTAATGTAATAGCTATAATAATTTAAAAATGTTTTCATTTTGGAGGGAGGGCTGCAGCCCTTATGGGCGAGCCGCCACAGCACTACCAGTATTATAGGCGGCTGTGATGGATACTGGGTGCCTCGCCACTTAGTCACCTCCGGTTGGAAAATAGTGTAAAATGACAAAGATCGTTGGCCCGAGTCTTAACTTTTCGTATGAATTTTCCAACGTATGAGAGACATACGATTCCGATCCTAAATTGAAAACCGAAACGTTTCCACGTGACCAATTTTAGCCGAATAACGATTATGACTGGCGCAACCAGCAGAGTAACAAGAGTAGGGCGAGCGAGGCACTTGATTTAGATATAAAGAAGACAAGAGCCCAAAGCAAAGCTTTCAATTTAATGAAAATTCTTTTAGGGGGCATAAAAATGTATTTGCTCCGTTTTTAGTATGTACAAAATATATTTGATCCTGGCACAAGAAACATCTAGTTACAATGCTGACCGCCACACGGAATAATTTTTTAAATATTTATAATTTTTATAACGCTGAATATAATAATAATATAGAAAAATCTGTGTTGTGTGAATCCTATAATTGTTTGATTCTTCAGGCGTAACACTATAAATTTGATGATAATTCGTTTAGGCCAAGTTATGCCATGCAGTTCTGTGCATATAACTGATTAGGATAAAATAAATAGAAAAAAAATCAAGCAGCATTATTTTCATTTTTATGAAATTTAAAAATTTTCAAATAAATATTTATTGTAGTAAGCCTATAAAATTTTATAGTTATTTTGATTTTACACACTATTTTAATTTTTTTAGTTTTATTGGAATTTTCTTAAGACTTGAATGACCCATCTAAACCTTCAAGTAAAATTACCATTAATTTAATACAGTATCTGATCATCTTAACTCTTTTATTCACTATTTAAATTATTATTATTCTAAAAAACAGCTTCTAGAATAAAATGATGGCCATTATTTACATACATTGAATCCGGACTATTAATCAATTCATTTTGTCTATACTTAAAAATTACCTGACAATGCACAAAATTCAATTGAACATTAACGAAAGGAAACAATTATTATTACAATAACTCACATTTTATTTTAAACATTGTAATATATTATTGATATCATTAAGAATTAAATAAATTATTCCTCTCTGGTTGCGTTTTTGTGGCCATCATTTTATTGTATTATTGAATTGAGAACCGAATGTGCTCCGTAATCCAAAATAAAGTGCGTATAGTAATTACTAATTATCATAAAAATTAATTACACAAGCAAAAAATATTGTATTTTAAAATCAATGAATTATTTTAATAAACAGCGCCCCCTGATAGATGATGTATTTTTTTACGAAAAAAATTATACTTTTTATTTTAAGCATGATTTTAAGTCTTTCAAAGATTATCGATTTTGTTTTTTTTATGATTTTTATTTTCATAGTAAAGTAACAATTTATATTTATTTTTTGCGTAAACAGTATTAAAATTTCTGAAACACTATTATTACTGTATTGTTGTTATTATTATTATTAAATTTCAACATAGTAGTAGCACAAATTTAAGAAATCATAAATAATCCCATAAACGACATTTAATAAACGATATATATAATTAACAAACTGTGCTGTTTATCATCATCATCATCAAGGCAAATAAAGCATTTTTATATAGAGTTGTGTTTTAAGATATGAAATCGGGATTTATTCGGGCCAAACTGATTCATAATATTCACTGAATACATATATTTTCTCATAAAAATGTGTCTTCAAAATATAGCAATGGTTGATCATTAATTGTTAATTTTAAACATTCGTTTTGTAAAACTATATATCGCACACGTATTTCTAAAGTGACACAAGTCAAAAAAGAACGTTTTGAGAAAATTGGAAAAAATTCGAAATCAGCCTAACTTAAAACCATTATATAACTAATAATTTTTTCAAAATTTGTAATCTTTCGAAAGCATTTTTTAGGAAAATGGTTTCAAAAGATGATGGAGGATTGCTTCCCAAGTTATAAAATGGTGCCAACATAAAAATGCAAGTTTTTGACTTGTGTCACTTTAGAAATACGTGTGCGATATATGCATTTTTAATCATAAAAAAATGTCACTCGACCAGAGACCATTTCACAGAATGATATGATGATAATCCGGAATCGTTTTCGAGAATAAAGAAACGTTTTAATGATGTTTTCACGTCCGGACAAAAGTATCATCATTGTAGTTCGTGTTGTCAGCCTATTTATTGCTGTTCCTCTCGGATGTCGCGTTTAAATAACTCGTATTTTAACTCTTCCTGTTGTTCCAGTTCTTAATAGCAAAAGAGATGACACCTGCTATGCCGATTATATGAATTAACTCTTTTTTTTATCTAATTTCCCTTTTTATAGTTACGAAACAAAGAAGTTCTATTATCACTGCAGTTTATACTCGTTACCCACTTATCATTTCTTAAAAAAATACGAAGCGATTAATCATCAAATCTAAGAGGAATAAAGGTTAGAATAGGTTAAAAATACAATTAGCATTTTTATTCGAACATTAAATAATCGCAATATATATATATATATATATAAAAGTATGCAAAAATCGGCTCAATTTTTTCCAGATGTCAGAATTAATCAGGCGAAGGTTACAACCGAAACCTGATCTGGAAGCAGAATTAATTAAGATAATAAACTGTTATTATGCCGAATAAATATGGCGTAACCGAACGTATTTAAGCGTTAAACGTGTTCGTGTCGTTAACGACGCTCGGCTGAAGATTTTGAATCGGATAGTTTGTAAAAATTTAATTAAAATTCAATTTTATTCCAACAAAGCTCTTACGAAAGTTTGCTATTCTTCTCGCCATTTCGGAAGAATTTTCCTAGGCTAAGGCGCGGGGTATATTCCAAGTCGTCGTAATTTTCTTACGCCGAGTTCGATTGGTGCTAATTAACGCGTATCGAAAATGCCACGTCACTAAAATATGACCAATTGTAACTCGTTTAAATATTTGACGCACGAGCGGAAATTATGTATTTCGAAAGAAATAAAGGACTTAGAACGAATGACAATAGAGTTTGGGAAGGAAGTAATCAGGAATAAGGAACAATAGAGATGGAAGGCGTGTCTGAATCGGTCAAACGAGGTCCTCACGCGCGAAAAGTAATGCCCTGGTTAACGTGAAGGGAGTTCACCTTGGATTACACAGACACACACACACACATACACACAGGTGATGGAGACAGACATTTCGATATCGAAGAATTGAAACTGATTATGATTGGCATTATCTTCTTTCTGGGACTCTTCTTGGGTATTTTGGCAGGTATGTCTTCTGACTGTTTATTGTTAGAAATAAAAAAAAAATAAAATACCCATAATTTTTTAACAGAACGGATGGCGATCTTTTCAGTCGCCACGTGTTAAGACCTACTTATATGACCATATTTTAATATACTTGGGAGTTTTATCAGTATCCTTTCGGTACGAATGGTGCCAACATAAAAATGCAAGTTTTTGACTTGTGTCACTTTAGAAATACGTGTGCGAAATCATAACCAGAGAGCTCATTAATTATTAAATCAAACGCTATCTCTAGTCGCTATATACAGAATAAACTGTCTACATTTTCTATGAAGAATGATTTGAACTAACCCAGGTAGTATGAAATTACAATCAATCCTTCCATCCTTAATAAAGATATCTTTTCTCTTCTTTGATGAAGTTACTGCTATACGCCATTTTCAAATCCTTCAACTAGAACCGAAGAAAGATCTTACAAAGTACGGTACTTCTATTGATTCGTTTTATTTTTCAAACTCGTGAATAAACTCAGACTAAGTTTTTAAATAATAATAATAATTCTCGATCAATAGTTTTTGTAAGGTTAATAATTTCGCTAGGTAATTTTTGGATGAACATAAATCGTGAAATAATAGAAATATTTTACAACAAATTGAATTCTATTATGATGGTAATTGAATGTGCGCGAAAATAATTTTCAATCTAGAATGAAATAAGTTTATTCTTTATAATTGAAATAATCGATTATGACAAAAATTCGCATGCAAATAGTTATTTGCCAGTGAAATTTTATTTTGCAAAACTTCTAATTCGTTGGAATTAAAATATTTCTGTCCGCTAAAATTTGCTGCTAATAACTAAACTTAATAAATATTTTTGTTGCTTTTATCTTTACTATTTAACTATATTAATAATATGCTTATATTTTTTATATTTTTAGTTTTATAAACAATTTTTCTGACTAATTAATAGCAATAATAGTTTACAGTTGATTACTTGATCCTGGCTTTATAATGCTAAATTTCACAATAAGAATACAGTATATTAATCTAAATTGTTAAGGGTTTTTTTTTAAATTAAAATACAATTACAACACGGATTAAAATTTATTATCTTAATCCATGTTCATGTATACTATAAACATTTATATCTCTCGTGACTAAAAAAAGTGTATGATTTAATAAAATAAAATTCTTTCACATGATCGCAATCAGAATTTAAACCGAAAGATAAATTATCTTAGTTTGAATATATGTAGGCTATTCCTATTTCAAGTAAGAGTTACAATATTTACATTAAATGTTATAGTATAAATTCATTTGTATTATTTATTTCTTTTTGTTTTGATATTTGTATCCAAGATCAGATATTACACCTTTTATATAAAACTAGTATATAAAGTTGAAATATATGTTAAATATTTTTATTTATCGTAAAATTAATTTATATAATGAGTATTTAACGAGTATTTTATTCGTCTAAGTCGTTTTAAAAAATTAAATGAAGAAATATTAGAAAATATTCAGTAAATAGATCATAAAATATAGACTTATTTTTTATCTTCATTAAATTGAATAAAACTTAAATTCTTAAATCACACATATTAGAAGACAGAAAAATTTGCTTCTATCGATAATCTAGAAAGAAATAATTAATAATGAATTATAAATAAGTAAATGAATTTGTATTACGTTGAAAAAAGTGAGATATGAAACTCTTTTGTTATGAAATGAAAACTGATTCGAGAATATTATCATTAAAAAACTATTAACAGCAAGTTCAAAATATATACAATATATGCTATGTAAGAGTCTGTCTACAGCTGAAGATAAACAAAATTGAAGAAAAGATTAAGGAGACAGAAATAATGAAGTTGGAACTTTCGATAAACAAAATAAAAAATTTATTATTTCTGTAAGCATAATGCTTACAAAAAAATCCATTTGCTTTTATATTGTAATTCTAATAAATTACTTTTGTCATAAATGTACTTATTTAAGTTATTATAATATTTTAATACATATAATATCACATAATTTTGTTAATTTTCTTTTAATGATTATTTTGAAAATTTAGTTTCTACAGAAAAAATATTTGAAATTAGTTATCATTTAGGTAAAAAGTTTTTGCTTATACAGCACTATATTATTATTTTATTTATTATTTTCTTGAAGAATTTGGTTATACATCTGATATAAATTTTTAGTGATTCCGTAAGACTATAATGACGTTTTTTTAAATTATTTATTTATATTCACTTAATATTAGATATATTTAGAATCAAAGTTTGCATTTTTTCTCTATTTTTTATTGTATTAAATTTAATTTTAAACATTTTATATTCAAAATTGGTATCCATTATAATTCCCAGATATTCAATAAAAATCAGATATGTATATTCACCTGCAATATTGCAAATGAAAACATACAGTTTTTAATTATTAGAATTTAATCTCGATTTTTATGACTGCTTAAACGCAATAAATTGAACAATAATGCATTTTAAACGAAACAATATTCGTATGGATAAAATAATAAAACTAAAGTGTGCATTAATAGAAAAAAAAATTAAATCAATCATAGAGAAATTTGAATAAATGTATGAAAAAAATTGTATTTCTTTTGTAAGTTTACAATTTATTTTCGATATCTATATACATAGTTACATCTAAATATTTTCTCCCATCTGCTAAATGTATTGAAAATAATAAAATATATAAATATTTCTTTTACATTTTATATAATCCTTCGCAGAAAGAAAAAAAAAAAAAAATTCTACAAATGTTACTTTTAGAACTGAAAATGCTTAACCGAAAGAAAATTAAACAAACGTGAAAATTCATATAGATAAACAGAAATCGTAGAACAGAAGCAATGGATTGCATAGATTACTTATTCAGAAAAATACGCGTGATGTACAATGCATTAAAATCGTTTTCTTAGATGCATCAATCTGATGTGATGCTGCTTATCATTGATCCCATTACTATACACTGTAAGAATTAATATAATACTGTATATAGAGGTGTAAAATATAGAATACAAAAATAAAGATTTCACGCTTATTATAAACAAGAATGATAAAATATATAGAAGTAAAAAGTAAAAATAAATAAATAAAATCAAAAATAAAGATTTCACGCTTATTATAAACAAGAATGATAAAATATATAGAAGTAAAAATAAATAAATAAAATCAAACAAAGTTTATTTAAATAGAGGGAAAAAATAAAAACAAATATAATTTAATCTAAACCTAATAGGATATGGAAATTAAATGAATAAACAGTAAATATCCCGCAGTTCTTTCTTTATACTTTGGTATATTTTTACATATAAATCTATATAAATTTGAATATATCATTGTATATATATATGTAATTCTTACAATATATGTAAAATATGTAAGAACTATTGCATTCGTTTGAATTATAATATATAGACTTTTGATATTTTCTCGCAGATTTTTGAAATTTCGTTTACATTTGATATTTCTTCGATCGTTGTTTTTGATCAATTTTTTTTTTTTGCTTTATAGTGTTATTCAGTAATTTATTCCCTCTAATTCATCTCAACATTTTTAATATTTAATTTATAAAATCTTTTTTTATTCGTTCAAGATTTCATTCTGTAAAGGAAGCATAATAAATTTTGAGAAATTTTTCATGAGTTAAAAAAGAAGTTCCACCGTCCGCATCTATCTACTAAAACTTCGTCATTATTTCGTTTATACCAAATTTTTTTCTATAAAATAAGGGGGATAGTGTTTTATTTGTTGCTTTTTTTATAGAATTAGAATTGGTATAAAAGAAATTCTTACTATACTTGACGTTTTCGAACATATATACAGATGTTGTGAATTTTTTTTTTTCTAAATCTTGATAAAATTTCTATGTCATATATAGAAAGTAGCGAAATTTTGTGAAAAACGATCAGAAACAATTAATTTTTTAGTTCCTCCATGAAAAAATATAATTAATTTTTTCCATTGGACAATATGAAACCTATCACTAATGATAGATGTCATATATAGAAAGTAGCGAAATTTTGTGAAAAACGATCAGAAACAATTAATTTTTTTGTTCCTCCATGAAAAAATATAATTAATATTTTCCATTGGACAATATGAAACCTATCACTAATGATAAACTAAATTTACATTATTAAAAATATTTAATCAATCCAAAAATCAATTAAATAGTTCTTCTTATACATTTTTTGATATTTCTATTCAATTAGAATGCAGTTCCTATGCTTATTATTCACACTGAAGAATAATTTATAAAGTTTAAATATCCTAAAAATTTATTATTCTTATTTTTAATTAAATACATAATTATTGCAGTTAAGAAGGTATTTTTATTTTTATTTATGTGTTCAAAATGAAATTATTATAGTCTTATTAATTATTTCATAAGCAGATATACTGTAGAAACCAATTCCAAAAAATCTAAGCATTTCGCCTGAAACTGTAGTAGAAATTCAAACATCATTCATACAAAATCCATGCAAAAATTAAAACAATAAATTTTGTATCTTGTAAACAGAAAATTCATAAATCAATTTTGTATAATGTTATACAAATATTTGAATCTTATGAGAATGTCAACTGATCATATTCTTGTTTTAAATATATTAAAGTTTATATAATGTTAATATAAATTGGAGATTAATATTCAAGATATGTAATTCTCTCACGATTTTATCGTTATGAAGAATTTTATCAAAATGCGATAACTGAATCATCAATTGTAATTGTTGAACAAATCTGATTTTGTAGATATTACTTCACTATCATAATTTATAATCATGGCAGGTGACAATCCTAGTTTCTTATAAACAAACTGAACATTTTTTTTTCTTTATTGCTACAGCAATTTCTTCTACTATTGATTCCATACTACATATCATTTTCTGTAGCCCACTGGCAGGTCTAAGATCTTATCTCAAACTCTTCAGTTGAAAAAATCTCGTAATGCTGGAAACAGTTATTCAGAAAAATTGCTTCCATTAAAAAATTCTGTATAACTATGCTTTAGTTTTTCATACTTAATTGGGGCTTAATACTATTCGATATCTGTATATACTTCTCAAGTGTCATATTGTAAATGTTTACAAGAGCATTGTGGATTATGCTGGAGAATTATGATAACTATTGTGCATGATATTTCAATAACAAGTGCTCCAATTTCGAATATTGGAAACTTCCAGTATTCAAAATTGGAGCACTTGTTATTGAAATATCATGCACAATAGTTATCACAATTCCCCAGCATAATCCACGATGCACTTGTAAACATCTACAATATGATACTTATTATTATGATTACTTTTTCGGATTATTTTTTCAATTATCAGAATATTTAGAAATTTTTCTCAAGAATTATTCTAATATTTATGAAAAATCTTCAGATTATAAATACATTAATAATATATTCATTTATAAACTATATTTCAAGCTGATATCATTTGAAAGCATTTCAAGTGTATTTGTTTGAAGTATAGATAAAAAAAAGAAAAAGAAATATTTGAACATAATATTCATTTTTTAATATGAATTATTTTTTAATTGAAATGCATTGAAATTAATTTTATAAGAATTTTTGCGATATAATGAATGTTTTTTTAGTACAAGCTGAATTTTTCATGTTATATTTGTCACATGTATAAATAATTTATCATATTTGCTACTCATGTAATGCAGATTTAATCCCAGAAATGCCACCATTTTTTTCACTCAAATATGTCAGAATATCATTTAATTACATAAATGACACAAAATTATTTCAATAAATATCATACAATGGTTCCTTCTTTTCCAAGGAACTAGAGCAAATGTATTTCGATTCTTTTGTAAAAATATTGCAATATTTTCCATAATAAAATAAAATTATTTTTGTATTTACAGTATTTTATATTCCAAAACATAATTATTATTTTATTTAAAAATTCTATGATTTAATCACTAAAACACTTTTATTGAACACAAGATTTTATTTTCGATTTCTTAATTCTTGATTAAAAAAACTTTGACGAAAATATTTTCAGACTTGATAAAAAATAAATTTGGCATAAAATATAAATGAGCGAATAATATTAAACAATAAATAAATGAAAATCATGAAAACAAAAATCTTTTAAATGAATATATTTAGTCGCCCCTTTTTTGTACTAATATTAGCGTGGAAAATTTAATATCCAAATTTTAATAAGGAATTTAAAGTATTTTATTCAAACTTAATATTAATTTATAGCTTAATTATTTAATATACTTTCTTAGAATTGTAAATAATAAGTTTATTTAACTCAAAATTCTTTTAATTATATTTATACTGATATTATTTTAACATATTGAAAAAAAACAACAAATGTATAAAATATTTAAACACAGCTGCGATTATGCAGTTATGTATGTCCACCCGTTTAATATCTTGCTAATGATGATGTTAGTTAATTAAAAACGTTTGAAAAATTTAATGATATCGAAATATTAATCACGCTTAAAAAAACATTGATGCATACAGATCTTGCTAATGATGATGTTAGTTAATTAAAAACGTTTGAAAAATTTAATGATATCGAAAATATTAATCACGTTTAAAAAAACATTGATACATAGCTTATAATTTCTAATTGCACTGTATTCGTTCAAACATGTCTCAGCTTGTCTAAACATGAATTTTCAAAGTTTTCACAACATTGGAAAAGAATGATTCAAACGAAGAATATATAATTGATTAAATTAACAAGTGATTTATCTTTTATAGCCTTTCAAAACTTAATGCTAAACATTGCTTTTAAAATTAAAACATTATTTTTGGGATGATCTGATAATTTTAAGAAATGTTGAAATATGCATCATCCACATTTATTAATTAAATTAATTTTCAGTATACAAGTTGCATAAGCAGTAACTTATACTGCTTATGCAACTTATTTATCGTCCATATTTCTTGAGAAGGATCATTGAGAAATAATCTTTCATTGTTAAGTATCGAAAACTACAGTACTTCTCTAGTAGAGCAATGTTTCCAAGTTTCTTTTGTTCTCATAGCATCAAATATGTGAAATATATACTCGTCCCATCTTTATGCGATCAATGAACTTATGCAACTTATTTATCGTCCATATTTCTTGAGAAGGATCATTGAGAAATAATCTTTCACTGTTAAGTATCGAAAACTACTTCTCTAGTAGAGCAATGTTTCCAAGTTTCTTTTGTTCTCATAGCATCAAATATATGAAAAATATACTCGTCCCATCTTTATGCGATCAAATATGAAAATTTACAAAAATCTGAAGGCACATCGTTAATAGTTCATGTATAATATATTGCACTTCCACTCTATATTTTTATATAAATATGCATAATATTATGACTATGTAGCCTACTATTAGCAAAAATTACACGTATACGTACATATATGGTGCTTTGGCAACTGTTATATCAGAACATAAGTACAATACAGTATATACATTCTGTAGAATTGCAAATATGAGTGAATATTTATCTATTTGCACTTATTATCAATATTGGCGACGAAAGCAAACATGAGGCGATAGTTGTCGACTCTTATTCTAAGCCAGTAATGAGGATGCTAAAATGAATTGATTAATCCGTGATAAATCATTGGCCAATAAGTTTAACATGTAATACTGTACAAAGTTGAACAAGTATATGTCGAGTTTATAGGAGTAAATACAAAACACGCTGTATAATTCCTCAAGTTTGGATAATGTTACTCGTTAAACTCATCGCCGAAAGATTTATCATCGCTATAGCATAATCGCAGCTGTGTTTAAGTATGTCCACCCGTTTAATATCTTGCTAATGATGATGTTAGTTAATTAAAAACGTTTGAAAAAAATCTAATGATATCGAAAATATTAATCACGCTTAAAAAACATTGATACGTATAATTTCTAATTATGGCTATTTCTGTGAATGCTATCATAGGCCTTTTTGAAATCAATGAATAGGTTGTGTACTTCCTTCCCAAATTTCCAATTCTTTTCAAAGATTTGTCTAAGAGTAAAGATTTGATCAATGGTGGATCTGTTTTTCCTGAAGCCGGCTTGGTATTCACCCATATTTTCTTCATAGTAAGGCAGTAATCTTTTTAAAGTTATGTTGGAGAAGATTTTATAGCTGGTTGACAGGAGAGGTATGCCTCTATAGTTTGAACAGATTTTCCTGTCTCCTTTTTTAAAGATTATAATAACTTTGAACTTGTTACGTATAAGTATGTAAATGAGCGAGTGCGGAAGTGTTCGTCACTCGCGTATAAAAGATCGACGTAATCGACAAGTTTTTGATGGTGCTGTTTGATAACTAGAGGTGCTGAATTTCCAGACGTAGAATTGGTGAAAGTGACAATTGAGTTTCTTGTAAGGATCGACTATTATTTGAAGTTTGTATCGAAAGTGGAGGTAGTAGAATTTAGTATTATTTAAAGTTTGTTTCTTGTGGATTTTGGATATTTGAATTGGATTAAATAAGTTTTGTTGTTTATTTCATTGTGCTTTATTTCGTTTAAATAACGCTTTAATTAACACTTTTGTAAGTGTTTTTGAGTCTAATAAATTTATATTTTGTTATTATCTAATATGTTTGAGATTTTCTTCAAATTATTAGTGTAAGTCCTAACATCGTTTGTTCATTTTACTTCTAACACTTAATCGGCACTTTTAGTTATAAGTTCCGATTTCTGATTTTGTTTCATCAGTTAGACGTTACATTGTGTTAGATTGTTTTGTAGTTAATTAGTATTAAGTTATAACTTAGAAAAGTCCGTGGGTAAACTGGGATTACCTACGGTTGTGAGGAAGTTAACTTGGATTGAGCCAGGGGCAGAACTCTGGAATTTGCAGAGTCGCTAACCGTTAGGCTTAGTGTATAATTATTTTTATTGCATTCGTTCAAATTCGCGACTTTGCAAACTGATTGAAACAATTGTTAAAAATTGTTGAAATAATCTTGCTTCGAATGAAACTTTGTTGTTATTCAAAAATGCAATAACAAAGAAAAAGATTGTCATTGTCATTGAATAAATTCACAGTTGGTTAAGAATTTTGTTTATTCTGAAAATTTCAATATGGTGATTTCTTAAATTTTCTTTCTCTTGAAATTTTTTTATAAAATATATATAAACTTGAAAATTGCACATAAACATGCATTTGTTAAAAAAATTAAATCATTTGTATTTGATATAATAAAAAATTCTTATTTTAAAATTATTAAATACAGAATATATAAGTGAATGTAACATAATAATCGAAAATTAATATTACATATAGTGGTAATATTCAGATTATTTTACAACGCTAAATTTAATGTCAGGAAGTCTTGAAGAAATTTACAAAATGTTTTTATTTATATTCAATTAAGATTTGTAGAAGATAGAACAATATCAACAAAATTAGATAAATTAAAGAACATAAATAACGATAATAGCACAAATAAAAATGTTAGTACTTACAAAACGCGGTGATAACTAATTATTCTAATAATTTCAGGCTCATTTTCTGATTATTGCAAGTTACAGATGGAACTTTTTTCTTTCACGCAAGTGTCACTTGTCAAATGGTGTCCTTTCTAAACTCGTTTTTTGACATAAGGAACTGCATAAAATTCTACAGATTTTCTGAACAAAAATTAACAACCAGTTCAGTCGAAACAGTGCGAACCGGCTGAATAACATCGCTGGTTACATAGGATCTGTGGCTTCTAGTTTGTTTAATATTAATACAGTCATACTTCACCTTACGTGGTTAATTTGTTCCAAGACTCGCGACGTAAATCGAATATACTCTTTAATAAACAAGCTAGACACCGTTATAAAAAACCCTGTAACGTCAATAATAACATTTTTAAGCTTCTAAATAATATACTCCATGTGAGGGCCAGGAAATTGCCCCTTCCCCGAACGGAGACAAAGTCGAGAAAATTCCAAAGAAAGAAGAGAACGATGCTTGTTAAGATAAATATATCGAGCTACGACGACATAACGCATCGTATTTTGATAATCGGGTGGACTTTCGTCCTAACAAAAAATCGTGGAAGTTTTCGTGCAGGTGTCAGCAGAATAGTCGGGAAGTTGACACCTAGCTCGGAGAAGATTTCAAGAAGTAAAAATCTTGGATAGCTCTATCCCGGGAAATGTGAAAGAAAGGTCACGAGTATTTAAGAGCCTATCCGCCCTCGATTGGGACTTGTTCTATTACCTTACTTATTCTCAAGGCCGGATTTACATATAGGCCGAATAGGCCGCGTCCTAGGGCCCACCAATTTAGGGGCCCCAAAACTATAAATCAGTTTTCAATTTTTTATAAACTTTTAATAAGAAAAAACGGGTCTTTATTAAAGGACTGGATATCTAAACTTTTAATAAGAAAAAATGGGTTTTTATTAAAGTGCTAGATAGATGTAAAATTTTAAAGGTTCCTTATAAGTTATAAGGAGCCTTTAAAATTAAACAAAATTTTAAAGGTTCCTTATAAGTTATAAGGAGCCTTTAAAATTAGACAAATTTTAAAGACCTTATAAGTTATAAGGAGCCTTTAAAATTAGACGTAGCTGATTTGAACTTTTATGGGCCCAAAAGCCTTGTTCGTCCTAGGGCCCCCAAAAATGCAAATCCGGCTCTGCTTATTCTAGTATGTTGTTTCATTTGCTCTTCTAAGTTCTCTGTTCGCCAACTCACTGATCTTTACTGCCGATCATCCTCAGATTACTCCGAGGAAACGCCGAGATTTATCCGTGTTAGTTCGGAATTCCCGCTGAATCTGCTCGACGCTACAGCCGTCATCAACGTTTCATCCTCTCCGTCTACGATCCATTTGTGTTTATCCACCGAATTCCACTTAAGACACTAGAGACTGTGTATGTTGGGACTAAAGACTATACATCGCCGTCCCGCCAGTTCGGTTGACCGGCATAGCAACATTTGTTTTTTTGTCGTCGACTTCATCGATTCCAAGAGTACTACAGATATATCTCTTTATTTTACGGGCTGTCAATCATTGATTGTACAAAGTCACTCTGGTTTAATAAAAGAAGCAGTTGATTACTCAACGTCGTCTCCTTTTGCACTGACCGATTCGTTAACCATCCTTATCCATCGCGCGCCGTCTTCTGAAGCCGTAAAGTCAAACACCTGTTGGTTCGTCGCTGGTTCCGCGATCTCTCTATCTCGGTATTCTGCATCTCCACATCCGATTGGATGAATGATCAAAATACTCTTGTACGCAGCGTAGAAAGTTGAACACGAATGGACTTCGGCGTAAAGACACAGAGACTAGCCTATATAGCGAAAGTAACATCAGCATCAATACACCGATGTATTTACATTGCATTTTACTCCTGTGAGACCCAGCCTTTAAGGCTCATTCTCACGAATCAAGTTTAATTGACTGATTATAGTTGATTAACAAAAGTTGAATATGATTTGAATCAGTTTTTGTTCACATATTTCAATAGAAACTGATCAACAGTTTCAGTTTTAAAATGGCGTCAAAAGCAATTTATTTTTTTTTATATATATATCGTCTGTGTGAATTAGATTATGCGTTTCTATATTAATATAATTTTTTTACACCCCTTTTCCAATCAGGGAGATTACTAAGGGGGCGGGGCCAGTTCCAACCACAGACTGAATCAAAGCATTTCCACGCGGCCAATCCGGCCGTCCGAAATAGCCTATTTTTTGCATATTTTATGGCCCCTTTCCAATCAGGAAGATTAACTAAGGGGGCGGGGCCAGTTCCAACCACGGGCTGCACCCACACCCGTGTAAGGGGGCGGGGCCAGTTCCAACCACGAGTTGCACCCACACCCGTGGAAGCGCACTTTTTTGCATTTTTACGCTCCTTTCCAATCAGAGAGATTACTAAAGGCGGGGCCAGTTCCAACCACGGGCTGCACCCACACCTGTGGAGGGGGTCAAGGGCTGCACCCACACCCGTGGAGGGGGGCCGGATGGTGAAGGACGACCTTTCCAATCAGGGAGATTACTAAGGGGGCGGGGCCAGTTCCAACCTCCCACGGGCTGCACCCACACCCGTGTAGGGGGGCCGGATGGTGAAGGACGGTGGGCTGCACCCACACCCGTGGAGGGGGGCCGGATGGTGAAGGACGGGAATCACCGGGCCGGGCCCAGCACCCCGAAAAAATCCGGGACCAGACCCGGGACGACGGGCCGGGCCCAGCACCCCGAAAAAATCCGGGACCAGACCCGGGATCCTCCAGCGTGGTACGCCAACGCGTTACCACTCGGCCATCCGGCCACCCGTCAAAAGCAATTGTGAGTGAAGTTGTGCAGATAGTAACATTTCTGTTAAAAGAAAAAAAAATTTTTTTTGATATTTTACGCCCCTTTCCAATGAATGAGATTACTATGGGGCGGGAGTAGTTCAAGCACGGCCTTAAATGTAGCTAAAAGTTATTTCCGAATTTCAAAAATTTAAGAAAATTTTTTCTCATTCTTTGAAGAATTGTTCTGATCTTCAGTTTAATTAAGAAAATTTTAATAAATTAAAAACAAATTTCATTGGTAGGTCAGGAATTAATCAAGATGAAGATCAGATTCATTTATTTCGAAGACGAAAATGCAATATATTTAAATTCTCAGTTTTTTTATACAGAATGATACTTTTGTCAAAACTGTACTTTTAAGTTTGTCTTTAGAAATTCCAGTCTTAAATATAGGCATTAGCCATCATTGAAGTTGTTTCGAGTGCGACAATTTACAGTATTAAAACCGGAAAAATTATTGTTGCAGTTCATGTGCTGCAAAAATAATTTTGAAGCTTTAGAAAAAATTTTTTAAATTACTGCAAAGATAATTTAGCATTGCTAGAATGTTTAATTATATATTTATTACCAAGAGAACCGCTTATACTAATAAAACTATGCCAAAAACATGATGTCCGTAATATTTCAAAAAGCGTATATGTTGAAAAATAAACAACAAACAAATAAAAAATAACAGTAGATAATAAAAGTAAGCGTAAATATAAAAAATAAATGATAAAATGGCTGTAGATGGCTATAATTTGTGTAAAAAGTTATTAATAATAAATAAAATCAATAAGTTTTACTACCATTGCAATATCTATTTGTGGACTCGGAATGGCTACTGATTTATTGCATTAATCAGTAGCCATTTTAAATTGCATGAATATTTATAGATTTTCAATTTATTTAATTTCCTTAAATATTGTATAGATATTTTCCTATCATAACATGATTTAATTATTTTACAGTTTCGAGATAAACTCGTAATTTAGCATGGAAAACATTTCTGATGATGGATATTCCTATGATTTTTCTAAAGTATACAAAAATCCAAGTTTCGCGTTGAATTATAAAGATATGCTTCTTACAGGAGGAAAAAGAGAAGAAGAATTTATTTCATTTTGTCTTTATAAGATCTTTCAAGATGGTAAGTTTAATATTATATTACTATTGCCAGTTATATATTATATTTTAAACTAGGAATGATAGTAATATGGAAATTTAATAATTATAATTAGTACAGAACATCCTTGATGGCCGCGTGGAAACGCTTCGGCTTTCCACTCTGGAGAGTCGGCCGGATTCCGCGTGGAAACGCTTCGGCTTTCCACTTTGGAGGATCCGGGTTCGAATCTATAAACATTAGTTAACCATCTCTGGGAGTCGGCCGGATTCGTCGCATGAGCTTCGGCTTTCTCCGCGTTAAACGGGTTTTTACTAACCCAAAAGAGGGATCGGCCGGATTGGCCGCGTGGAAACGCTTCGGCTTTCCACTTTGGAGGACGCCGGATTGGCCGCGTGGAAACGCTTCGGCTTTCCACTCTGGAGGACCCGTGTTTACCCTAAGGCTGGCTCTGTATATCAGCAATAGGTCTCATGAGTCGGTCGGATTGGCCGCGTGGAAACGCTTCGGCTTTCCACTCTGGAGGACCCGGGGCAGTTTACAAAGACATAATGTTGTATTTTTCTAATGGATAATACTTTGGCCGGATAATATTACCAGTACTCGCATATGGATCTGAAATCCAAACATTACTTGGCGGATTGGTCGCGTGGAAACGCTTCGGCTTTCCACTCTGGAGGACCCGGGTTCGAGGCGTGGAAACGCTTCGGCTTTCCACTCTGGAGGACCCGGGTTCGTGTCTGAGTTCGAGTCTGAGTGTACAAAACACAATCAAATATTGAAGTTCGTCGGCCGGATTGGCCGTGTGGAAACGCTTCGGCTTTCCACTCTGGAGGACCCAGGTTCGAGTCTCGGGTTCTATAGTATCTCAACGCTTCGGCTTTCCACTCTGGAGGACCCGGGTTCGAGTCTCGGGTCACATCCCTTGAAAATATTTATCATGGGGTCCGGGCCCGGCCCATCGACGGTGCGCTGACCCCTCCGCAGAGGTGGGCAGCCTATGGAAGGGCTTGTTTCGCCCCGCCACTTAGTGTTCTTCCTGAATGGAAACTGGCGTCATCTGTTGACAAAAAACAGGAATTGTCCGCCGGATAACCGAGTGGTAACGCGTTGGCGTGCCACGCTGGAGGACCTGGGTTCGCATTTTCTGAAAAGTTTTTTCGGGGTTCCGGGCCCGGCCGGCGATTCCTGTCCTTTACCATCCGGCCTTCCTCCACAGGTATGGATGCAGCCCGTGGTTGGAATTGGCTCCGCTCTTTAGTAATCTCATTGATTGGAAAGGGGAATAAAATGCAAAAATATATATATATATATCAGGGATTGAAAATGGGGTTAAAAATAATATGTAAACTTTAGTTTTAATTTCAAAATCGTTTATTCAGACTTTTTATATACAAATTAAATAAGTCACGAATTAGTTTAACTTTTATGTATGCATATAAGGTTGAAATTTAAAAATTTTCTATAATAAATTGGCAACACTATCAAAAATATCAAAATGGGAATGTAATAAAATATTAGAGATCGTTAAATATTCAAGATAACCTAAAACCTCCATATCAGAAACAGAAGAAGAAGAATATTCAAGATACGTGCATGGGAAAATACGATATTAATTCACAGTATCAAAAATATCAAAATGGGAATGTAATAAAATATTAGAGATCGTTAAATATTCAAGATACGTGCATGGAAAAATACGATATTAATTCACAGTCTTGTTTGAGATGATTAAACTTTCACGAATAAGTAAGTAAATATCCTTTTTTTTTTTGCTAGTTATTAATTTTTCATTTAACGATGTTCGAAATATAGTATCCAAATTATAAAAAAATTATAATTTATTATGTGTTGTCCAAATGTACAGGCAATATTTTACTGTGAGTGCTGCTACTTATCCAGGCCATGATCCAGGGATAGTTAACATTGTGTTCAGACTGAATATAGACTGCTGATAGAGTGAAATGGGTAACATTTTCAATTGTAATGTCAATGATCCATTTTTTTTTTTTTTTTTTTGCTAGTTATTAATTTTTCATTTAATGATGTTCGAAATATAGTATCCAAATTATAAAAAAAATTATAATTTATTATGTGTTGTCCAAATGTATAGGCAATATTTTACTGTGAGTGCTGCTACTTATCCAGGCCATGATCCAGGGATAGTTAACATTGTGTTCAGACTGAATATAGACCGCTGATAGAGTGAAATGGGTAACATTTTCAATTGTCAATAACAAAACAGAATCAGTAGAAGCTATAAACAATAATATAAACAGAATCTAAAATTTAAACCATGAGTGTGCGGCAAGATTCGAGATTACCTGCCACAGTTTTCGCGGCGCTGCGCTTCTATACACCATTCAGGTATAATTATGTGGCGACGGATTGGACGGCTACGCAGCGCGATGATTAATTTGACCTTAGTACGTCGCGCTACCGATAGACGCGAAACCTTGCAGCAGGTAATCTCGAATCCTGCCTTTCCCAGGTATAATTATGTGGCGACGGATTGGACGGCTACGCAGCGCGATGATTAATTTGACCTCAGTACGTCGCGCTACCGATAGACGCGAAACCTCGGTGCAGGTAATCTCGAATCCTGCCTTTCAAACTGGCAGTGTACACCGGTTTATGTGTGGGAAAGTACTCTAATTTCTTCGTTCATTTTTTTCGATGCCTACATCAGATAGAAGTGCAGTCCTTTTGAAAAGTTTCCCTACTCGTCTTTCGATCGGTCCCATTTTCGTTCGTTTGGCGGTAATGTAAAATAGTACTTCAATCTTTAATTAATAGGAATATTTTGCATCAGCATCCTTCTAGATTTGCATTAGTCCTGTTTTATTCATTTCATTTTTACTGACTAATATTTTGCTTCAATATTCTAAGTATCATTTTATTCATTTTAAAAATTAGGTATACCCATCAGCATCCTTCTAGATTTGCATTAGTCCTGTTTTATTCATTTCATTTTTACTGACTAAAATTTTGCTTCAATATTCTAAGTATCATTTTATTCATTTTAAAAATTAATATCATTGCCTTTTATCTCTGAGTGTAAAGTGCTTGTTATATGACTTCAAATCTCTTGTTAGTCTTTCATTATGAGACTTTCAGGAGAAATTTTGCAAATTTCCTTGAATCAGATCCAATGTTTAGCCTCAAAGTATGAGATACTTTATGATAGTGTTTATCTTCAAAAGAAAGACAGCTTTCATCCATTTTTTTTTTTTTTTAATTACTTTATGAAGGAAAGTGGCACTTATAAGATCATTATCTGTGTCTTATAAAAAGAATTTTTATATAGACACAGATAACCATTTTTTTTTTTTTTTAATTACTTTATGAAGGAAAGTGGCACTTATAAGATCATTATATGTGTCTGTATAAAAAGAATTTTTATATAGACACAGATAATATAATTAAATTTTACGATTCTTTTTATTAATCTTAACTCATTTAATTAATTTTTCTTAATTATTAGTAATTATTATTTAATGATCAAAAAGCTATCAATGACATCACATTTTTTATAAGACTTTCAATCACGTCAATTTTAGTTTTAACTATTTCAGTTTAAAGTTTTGAATTGTGACTGTATTTTAAAGTTATTTTTTGGTTTCTAACACACACCATTTCAGTGATTGTGTGACCATTGTTGTCAGATTCTGTTTTAATTTTATTTTGTTTAATTTAATTTAATTTTTATTTTACTATGAGTTTGTTGCATTTGTGAAATGAATGAAAAAAAATGTAAAATAGAAAATGAAAATCGAGTATATTAGTAGTGATGGGAAAATGACTTTTTCATAATCTCATGGGTAAACTGCTTTGTTTAACAAATGTTTTCCTCCTAACTTTTGTGATTTTGATCGGAATGTAACATCAATGTTTGGTAGTACTTATTTGTACGAAAGCATATTTTCTAACATGAAGATAGTTAAGAATCAATTCGGAACCTGCCTCAGAAATTCTTCTTTTTTTTACCTATTCTGCAGTTAGCTATGACAGGAATGGATGTAAATATCCCAGCCTTTGTAAATGCTGCTGTCTGCCCTCATTTATCACATTGAATAGATAAAAAAATATGTATATAACTCTATATTTTATGACTTTTTGTTAACATGTTTATTGGATGCAATCTGGTAACATAGACTCAAAATAGAAAACTGCTCTTAAAGGCATTTATCTTAATTAAGGTTTAACAATAAGCACTAAAAAGCAGTCCAAAATTAATTCTCAGTGAAACATTTAATTTATTGAGGAACATTTTCGGGTTTAATTAGCCCTCTTCAACTCTCTAGCATAAATACAGCCTATAGAACGACCAACAATTATACATTTTTTGGTGTTCCAGAACATAGAACAAATTCGAAAATTAAAACAATTTTTAACAAATTGAAATAATTAGAATCTTAAAAACTAAAATAAAATAAATTAAAATAAAATCTATAAACAAAGAATAATTCTGGTAACATAATTTTGTAATAAGGTTTGTTAATCTGGAAGTAAAATTGGTTTCCAAAAAGCATTATATTTATGTGCTCCATTTGTTGAAATAATAGCATATCGAGTACCAAAGCCCCTCCCCCTTTTTTGTAACTGCGGCCTACCATATCTTCATAAGCACTAAAAAGCAGTCCAAAATTAATTCTCAGTGAAACATTTAATTTATTGAGGAACATTTTCGGGTTTAATTAGCCCTCTTCAACTCTCTAGCATAAATACAGCCTATAGAACGACCAACAATTATACATTTTTTGGTGTTCCAGAACATAGAACAAATTCGAAAATTAAAACAATTTTTAACAAATTGAAATAATTAGAATCTTAAAAACTAAAATAAAATAAATTAAAATAAAATCTATAAACAAAGAATAATTCTGGTAACATAATTTTGTAATAAGGTTTGTTAATCTGGAAGTAAAATTGGTTTCCAAAAAGCATTATATTTATGTGCTCCATTTGTTGAAATAATAGCGTATCGAGTACCAAAGCCCCTCCCCCTTTTTTGTAACTGCGGCCCACCATATCTTTAGTAAACACAGCTATGGCCCTCAGGTTCATTATAATTGGACAGCACTGCTTTACACTATGAAATATATTCTTCTTCCTTTAGTAGCAACACCGTATATTATTTGGTTACTGTTCCTAATATGAAATAGGTATACTATATATACTGTGGATATTGCTTGCATATTTTTTTTGTTGAAAATTATATTTTGATTTTGGTCATTTCAGTAGGCATTACATTTTTCAAGAATGCATCATTAATGTAAAATGAGTTCTGGGTATATTTTGGACTGTATTATAAAAGGCTTTAGTTGTACTAGTTTTTGCATTACATTTTTCAAGAATGCATCATTAATGTAAAATGAGTTCTGGGTATATTTTGGACATTGGATTTGGTATTTTGGACTGTATTATAAAAGGCTTTAATTGTACTAGTTTCTTAAATATTTTTCCTTATTTTGTGAGTTGATAAATGATTTTAAAATATATTTTTAAATTTACTATTTCAAAAATTTATTTTAAAATAGCTTGTTTTATTTTTCAGGAATGCAAAGTTTCTGTTTCAAAACTAGAACTATCAGTTTTATAATTAGACCATTTTGTAGAAAGTATATTTATGCAGGAAATCTTATCTATCAAGTTTATCATCAAAATTATTATTTGCATTTAATGCGAAATTTTGCTACTAGAAAAGGCTATGAACCAGAAGAAAAAAATGTAGTCTTAAAGGAACGCATTTTTCAGAATATTAAATTTCAAGATAAGGAAGCATTTTTAACAACCATAGAAACATACTGTGAAAAAGATAAAGGAAGGAGAGGGCATGTTGAATTCATTCATGCTGCTCTTAGATATATGAAACAATATGGTGTAGAGGATGATCTTGAAATATATAAGAAATTATTAGATGTTTTTCCGAAAGGAAAAATGGTAGCACAAAATGTTCTTCAAAGAGAATTTATGCATTATCCAAAGCATCAGCAATGTGCAATAGATCTGTTGGATCAGATGGAAAGGTTTGGTAAATAATTTTGTAATTAAAACTGTAAAATTCATTTTAAAACATAAAATCATTTTCTTTCTTATTTATTTAAGGAGTAATACCTGATAAAGAGGTTCAGGATATGGTTTACAATATTTTTGGTAAATATAGCTTTGTTCATCGCAAACTTGCACGCATGGCATATTGGCTTCCAAAATTTAGAAATCTTAGTCCATTTCCTCTTCCAAGACCATTGCCTAATGATGTATTTGAGTTAGCTAAATTAGCTATAGAAAGAATATGTGTGGATCTTAGGAATGTTATTACTGTTTATAATGTAAGTTAAATTTATCATTCTAAAATATACTGCAGTTGTTTAACTATAAACAAATATAAATTATATACAGTATATATTTTGTTTTTAGACTGAAAATGTTAAAGATTCCTTAGATAAAACCTGGATAATTAGTGGACAGAGCCCTGAACAACAGAAGCTTTTGAAAGAACAACCATTAAATCAGGCTGTTTTTGTTGAAGGTCCTTTTATAGTTTGGCTAAGAAAAGTTTCCATTTCATATTTTATCTTATCTACTGATTCAAAACCAGAACCTGAAGACAACATTGATGATGATGGTAATTTTTTTGTTATTGCTTAAAATTGTTTTAAGGCATAATTTTTATATGAATTTATATCCATTAGATGTATCAGATTTACCCATTAGGATATTTGCTCCTCCCAAGAAAATTATACCAATACCATCAATTCATGAACAAGAAGATAGAGTGATATTTTCCTGTTGTGCTACAGGAACATCTAGCAGAGATTCTTTGCTTTCATGGATTAGGCTTTTACAGATCTCAAATCCTATACTCAAAGACTTACCAATAACATTTACTTTGCGAGCACCTAGTAATGAACTTATAACATTAAATCAAAGAGAAACAAATATTAACACTGTTAGCTGATACTAAATCTATTTATTTTTATAAAAATTAATAATACTATATTAATTTGCAATTTTAATTATTTATAGATACTGTGGTTAAAAAATTTAAATATAATGCAAGAATTTTTATATGCTTTGCCTGATACTTTTACAAAACATCTGTTATATATAATAAATTTTTTATGTAACATAAATCACAAGTTTAAATATCTAAGTAAATATTTATTTTTAAAATTTTTAATTGAATTGTTACAAGAATGTATATATCATTGAAAATTTCAGAATAAAATGATACATTACATTAAATTTGTAGATTTATATATATTTTTTTATTTTAAATTGAGATTTCCACTGTCTTGTAATTAAATCAGTTATTCTTCAGCTTTCAGAAGTGATCTAATAGAGCTTTCTAACAATTCCTTTTTGAATTGTGGCAGGAAAGAAATATAAACCGTATGATGATATTTTGGATTATATTCATCCATAAATCGATGAAAGCATGAAACTAATTTTTGGTCACAGTCACAAACTTTAGCAGCACATTTATTGGTATTCTTACCTGAAATTGAAAATATAAAGATATTTTTATGAAATACAAAGAATTTAATTGTATATTAGTTTAAACAGGAAATATGGGAAATTAAATTCTAAATCAAATTAACATATTTAATATTGCTCTTACTGATCTTGGAATATAATTTCATTCTTGTATATTTCAAATGCACATAAGTTTTATTTGCAAATTACATTTTATCGTATTTTGTGTCTTATAGAAATCTGTTAGTATATTATAAAAATTATTATATCTCATTAATGGTAATTTATTTTCCAAATTGAAATATTTTTAATGAAGTTTAATTTTTTAATTCAAATACTATAATTTAAAATATTTAAACAATGTACAATCTGTACAGATTTTAAAATATATCAGTAATGTTTCAAGGAATCCTTTGTATATGAAAATTTTCAAATATATCTAATAATGAAAAAAAAATAATAATAATAATAATTTTCAAAGAAAGTTTCAATAAGTAAATCATAAATAATCATTTTATATGAACCTTGTATAATGCATCAGAATGGCATTACATCTTTTTTTTTTTCTACTTTTAGCACTGTTTTTCAAGTTATGAGCATCCAAGTGACCATCTTCATATATACAAACATTGCATTTTACTATTATTTAAAATTCTTAAATCTAGCAACAAATTATCATCAATTAATTATTAAACATATCATATATAATTATTTAGAATGTGATCACAATATTTGAAGACAAGAATTCCATTTAAAAGTCTTGCATTATAATCAGATATTCAAATTTTTGGAATAAAAAGTTCTAAATAGTCTAATTAATAACATTGTTATTAGAGAATTGATTTTAACAAAATTTGGTATGTTATGTTGTGTCATATATACTGTATATTTGTTTTGTTGTGTTATATATATAGTAAAGTCTCTGTTCAGGGAGAATATTTTCAGAAATCAGAAGATGAATTATAGATAATGTGATTGAATTTTGGTATAGTTTTAAAGCTCAGTGAGGCAAGGTAAAATAAGTATTTATAAAAATTTATTTTTGAATTTTAAGATTTTTAACATTGATCTTCTCTATTTAAAAAATGTCAGTAAAGATAATTTTGTAATCTCTATAAAGAGTTCTGAGTTTTATCACAAATTACAATAAAAAGTGTAAAATTTGAATTTTTCAAATTTCACTCTAAGGATTTTTAAAACTAAGAGTTTCTCCAAACAAGTTGTAAAAATTTTGATTCTATTTATCACAGAATTACAAAGTAAACTATTTTTCTAGAATATAAAAATATTTTCCTGAGATTATGAAATAAATCAAGTTGGCCCCCACTTAACTATTTCCAGATTTACAAATTTTTTCTCAAATATGAATATTATAGTGCCCCGATTTTGAAACTTTTCGGGGACCGGCCCGAAAAGTCGAACGAGCGGGGAAACACACGAAGAAGGAAGCTCTGATGACGTCATAATAAAAAAGTTATATAATTAAAACGTAGGAAGATGCAAAATTTACATTGCATGTATACTCTGATGACGTCATAATAAAAACGTTATATAATTAAAACGTAGGAAAAGGGAAAGTTTTACATTGCATGTATAAGAATATGTTGGGACTTCAAAAATAGACGTTTAAAGCGGGAAAGTCGTATGATACGGGAACGCACGAGCAGGGGGAAAGTCGTACGATACGGGAACGCACGAGCGGGGTTTCACTGTATCTGAATATATACAGGGTGTTTTCTAGCACTCTTACCACCCTTTTTTTCTCGGAAACACGATGAGATAGAAAGTAGATTTTCTAACACCCGTACCACCTTTTTTCTCAGAAATGCGATGAGATAAGAAGTAGGGGAAAAAATTTTGATTACTACAAAGTATATCTGAAGAATCGAATGGGCATGATAAAAATTTTGTGGGTCGCAATGAGATAGGAAGTAGGGGAAAATTTTGATTACCAAAGTATACTGGCGATGAGATAGGAAGTAGGGGAAAAAATTTTGATTACCAAAATATATATCTGATGATAAAAATTTTGTAGGCCCATCGGAAGTAGGGGCACAAGGGGTCAAATTGGGCCCATTGGAAGTAGGGGCACAAGGGGTCAACTATGAAATCTCCATGGAAACCAATGCCGATTTAATTAGAACTGTGAAAAACAACTTTTGAAAGTTTTTTTAATATCACGGATTGTGAGATACACACAAAAAAAATGCCGCCGATTGGGCTATTCAAGCAGTAAGAAGAATAAAAATCAGACAGAGGATATTTGTGTACATTGCAAACATTATTGAAGCAGCAAAGAGCAGTATTATGCAGATTTAAGGCGAATTCTGGTACTGGGTAGTACACTCGCAGGTGTGACAAGTCTTTCGCCATCCCAGTTCGGTAAGAGCCATACTCAAGAACAAGGGTTTCTGGATTTGTTTCAGCCCTTTATGAGCACCAGAACAAGGTTTCTGGACTTGTTTCAGCCCTTTATGAGTACTATGAATATACACAGATGCCCTCTGTCAGATTCTTCCTTTTATTATTGCTTGAATAGCCCAGTTGGCGGTACATGCGGCGGCATCTTTTTTTTATGAAATCTCACAATTCGCTGGGCCTAGGCTTTCCAAGCCAAAAATTTGAAGTGCTTTTCACATGTGGCAGCATCTTTTTTGTGATATCTCACAATCCGTAGATGATATTTAAAAAACTTTCAAAACAAAAGTTGTTTGTTTTTCACAGTTCTATCTAATTATGTTAAAATCGGCATTGGTTTCCATTGGAGATTTCATAGTTGACCTCTTGTGCCAAATCGGCATTGGTTTCCATTGGAGATTTCATAGTTGACCCCTTGTGCCCCTACTTTTGGTTTCCATTGGAGATTTCATAGTTGACCCCTTGTGCCTCTACTTCCGATGGGCCCGCAAAATTTTATCATGCCCATTCGATTCTTCAGGTATTCTTTGGTATTTTTTCCCCTACTTCCTATCTCATCGCGTTTCCGAAAAAAGGTGGTACGGTGCTAGAGAAAACATCCTGTATATAATACATATTTTATAGATCACATTATCTACTTAAAAATATGTATACAGAGGAAAATCGAATCGATATTTATAAAAAAAAATGTGATCACTGTATAGAAAAGTGAACACAGTGTATAGATCACTTGTAAAGGTGGAGCTAAATTGTACACAGTGTATAGATCACTGTGTACAATTTAGCTCCAGCTTTACAATACAATACGATTTTTATCTACTTTCCGAAGGAAAGTGAGCTTTTAAGTTCTCTATATAGGATATATTATTCAATCAGTTCTGAAACACAGCAATTTGCAAATTTTCATAAAACTGGTTAGGAATATGAGATTAAAGTGACCTCAAAGTCACTTTTTATATGATTGAAACTACAGAATTAAAAAGACGAACATTAAAACGTCTGAGTCAGCCGGATGGCCGTATGGTAAAGCATTTGGGTCCCACACCTCCAGTTTTTCAGGAGGGGTCTGGATCTGGGCGTTGAAACCCATCCTTCAATCTTCCGGTTGATGTCACCATGGGTGTTGGCAGCTTGTAGTGGGCTCTAAAAGTAGCCGCTGCCAGGTCCCTAGAACTTCCGTGATGCATCTGTTAACTCCAATAATTTAAAAATAGTAGGTATTCAAACTTTAGAGATTCTATCAAAATTTCTTAAATATCTTTTTATGATATTTAAGGTAGAAATTATAACATTGAAGATAACTTGTTAATTGCATACATTTTAATCCCACATTTTTAAAAATGGGCACATTTTTTTAAAAGTAGGTTATTAATTTTTCAGAAACTGCTTGTTTAGAAGAAAATATTTAACAGTTATTCAAATTTAAGGCACAAATTTAAAATATTCATTCTAGCTCAATGTAATGAATGATCTGAAGTATTGAATGTTTTTATGCAAATTCTATACGTTTTTCTTAAAATGTGTATCCGCCAGAAAATGTTAGAGGTTTTAAAAGTTGTTTAGCGTCCCCTAAAAGCAGTATTCATGTAGGAGAGTTAAAAAGAAATTAAACCAAATCTCAAAAAATACAAAAATTATTTCACTCTACAGTTGAGAGAGAAAATTTGACGAGTATTTAAGGATCGCTGTAATTCAAATCTGATATTTCGGATGAGCGATGAAATAGTCATTTATATTTGATCTGATTACGCAAACATGCAATCATAACAAGAGAACCATTTAGAAAATCCTCAATATAAAGAAAAAGTTTTTTTTATGCTGTAAACAAAATTTCTTACATCATCACTGCCGACCTTATGTACTGCGCATAAACACATTTTCTGATTAAAAAATACGTTTTTATCTACCTAGCACAAAAAAAATCTCATATGTATCGAGCAGAAGATTGAAGGCTGGGAGATCGGATTCCCCTGAAAAATCTGGGAGGTATATGATCAGAAATCTATTCTAGGTATAATTCCAATGTGTTCCATGCGGACCCTTTGGCCGACATTTTGTATATAATTTCAGGATTTGTGTACAAATTATTTTACTATCATCATAATTAGCTTAAATATATTTTGATTAAGGATGCAAATATTTTCATAACTTACCACATCTTACACCCTTCTTTTTCGTATGCCATTTATACTTAACAACATAAACTTGTCCAGGATCATCTACGCATTCATTATCATGAGCAAAACTGTAACAATCGTCATGAGTTTTGCAGCACCTGAAAGTAAATTTAAATCGTAAGTAGATCTACATAAAAGTTCCTTTTAATAAATAAAAAATCCTTTATACTTGTCAATTCTGTCGCGAGGTTTTCCATGACCTCCAAGTCCACAATATCGTCCATACGGAAGGAATTCTCCAGGATATTTTCCTGTTTCATTTTTAACCATGCTCCACATTTCGAAAAGACTTCTTTTATATCGACTAGGTGCACCTTCGACTTTACGAGAAATTATAAAATAAACTTGAATATTTTATAGATCAATTATTACATTTTATTTGAATATAACTATATAATTCATAGTGCTGTAATTCGCTTATTTTTATATTTAAATGATATTTATGATTGACTTCAGTATTTTATGTACGAAAAGAATTACAATTTGGTTTTAAAATTATAAATGACTGAACTTACTGGCATGAAGGAGAGTAAAAAGTAAGAAAATTAGAAATATTTTCGCTTTAACCATATTCGCCCTTTCGTCGAAAATAGATGTATACATCGATGATTGTATAATAACTAGCGATTAAGCAAAATCGAACTTTTAACTGAGAGGCCTGGAGGTCAAAAGTTGAATATAACATGTTGATTTATGTAAATAAATTTAAGAAACCTCAGCATTTTATTAAAAAAAAAAGGTTTGCATTTTAATAACTTCATATAGAATATAAAATGCAAAAATAAGATCAATTTATTTTATTATAACACACTAAAATTTATAATACGAATGGAAGCATGAAAAAGAGCAACTAATTGGATGAATGCAACATCTTAAAATATCTAAACTAAGAAATAAAAATGAATAATTATCATGAAACTAAGATAAATCAAAACGGAAATTGTGTCGAGTAATTAAAGAATTTCATATCGTAAAATATACGAAGATAAGCGGAAAAATAAATGCTGATGTTTTGATATTAAAAATTATTTGAAAATCCGCAATTTGTTTTTTGCAATTTTAATTTTTAAAGAAGAAAACCTGCGAAATTAAATCCCTCAATAGTTTATTCAGAATTAAAATTTGAAAACATTCTCTTGTGTTTATTATTGAAAACACGAAGAATAGTATATAAGTTTTTGTTGCTTCTTATAATAAGCAAAAATAAGGATCAAAACATAAAATTTTCGAGTATCACGACTCATTTTCACATTATTATGGATGTGAAAAACAACATCCTGTAAATAACCACCGTTTTCCTGCTCACAAATACAGGCTCTTTCCACAGCATTGACTGGAATAGCAAATGAGTTTTACTCGTTGCTGGACATCATACGTAGACATTTTAACCTCCAAGGGATGCTCTGTAACCTACAAAAAAAAGAAAAAGCTGGACATCATACGTAGACATTTTAACCTCCAAGGGATGCTCTGTAACCTACAAAAAAAAAAGAAAAAAGAAAAAGATTGAAAATGAACAGGTTATGACTTTTTCAAACCCTTCAGTCTTTCAGTAGCCACCCTGTATTATGCAAAAATCTCGGATCTGTGAAAAGCAGAATCTTGCCATGGGGTCAACCTGAAGTTTGAAGGATAGGGTTTAACCAACACCACCTATATTGATCAATATAGGTAATGTTGGTTTAACGGGACGGACTCGGATTCTCCGGAAAAATTGGTAATATAGGACCGATTAGAATCCGGATTCACCGGGTGGTAAGCGAATGCTTTACCATGCCTCATCCGCTCGACGTTTGCTATTTTAATGTTTATTTTAGTGATAAATTTTAATCCATCTTTAATAACAATCTCCTTTATTGAATGCCATAGTTCGAGAGAGAGAACGAAACCACAAATCTGAACAATCAGCATTGAAAAGATTAAAAAGTGTCGTCATTCTTTATTGAATGCCATAGTTCGAGAGAGAGAACGAAACCACAAATCTGAACAATCAGCATAGAATTGAAAAGATTAAAAAGTGTCGTCATCAATGCTTCAATATGCCTAGTAAATCTATTATATTTTTATATATAATCTATTAACATAAGTTTGAATGTTACTTTTTAAAATGATCGAAGTTGTTGAAAGATATTAACAATAATGGCAAAATATTTTTTACGAATTTTATGAAAATCTATTGTTTAGTTCAA
Organism: Olivierus martensii; assembly: GCA_000484575.1. Classification (NCBI taxonomy): domain Eukaryota; kingdom Metazoa; phylum Arthropoda; class Arachnida; order Scorpiones; family Buthidae; genus Olivierus; species Olivierus martensii. The sequence goes on along the minus strand of AYEL01075039.1, from coordinate 100,593 downwards.
AAGTTATTATGAGACAGGATCTTACGTCTCACTCTCAATGATAAGTAGATTAAAAATTATGATGAATATATTAATTACAGATTTTATAAATTTTTTCCGTAATATGTCAGACGGGTTTATAAGAAGCCAGTATTAAAATAACTCTCTCGCTTATAGATTGTTGATTTAGTTATTTTTAAATTCGATCTTTAACTTAATAAAATATTTAAATTATATTTAAAATTTTTATAACTTTGAAAAGGGACTATATTACTAAAATTTTAAATACTAAATTATTGCAAAAAATAATAATAATACGAAATTTTGATATTTGGTTTAAAATGTTTTGAATTTGTAAACCAGTTAACTAAATTCAAACTTACTATTAAGACGTAAATAACAGAGGCTGATTTAAATTAAATGTGAATATTATATACGCAGCAATAAGTATTGAATATAGGATGCGAAATTCTATGTAAATGAGCACACATACGCACAATTTTTCAAAAGAACTTAAATTCTAGATGTGGGATAAGTCTTTTCTTACCTATTTCAAGATATGAATTTTATATAATGTCCATCGATATGGTAAAAACATCATCTAAATAGTGTTGAAAAGAAACATGATTAACAATAGAAGGAAAAATTTTCTTATAAATCACAATAATTGTTTTAAACTTATCTTTGAAAATTTCAGGTTATATTTTATCATTGATTCTACGTTTTACATACTGATATATCTACGATATTGTTCAAAAAATTATCAAATGAAAATAAAAATCATGATAATGCTCTTTATACAAAATAATTGCTAAAAACAATGTCGAATATTTCTTTTGATCTATTTTCTATCAAAAATTTAAAGCTAAAGTGATCAAAATTATCATCAGTAATATTTTCTGATTTCAATTGTATTTCTGATAATTATTTATAATTAACACAAGACTAATATTAACACAATTAAAACAGCAGCATTTATGCTACTGTTTTAATATGAGAGTTATATCAATTTAATTGACATCAATGCTTACATACAATTATTAATATTGAGGACAAAATCAAATCTTCAATGTTATTGAGGATAAAAAAAATATTTAAACATTATACAGAGGCGGATTTAGGCATGGTCTTTATGGGCTGCAGCCCAAAGCCCCCTTCGCGGTCAAAAAAAAAAAAAAAAACAAAAAAAAAAAAAAAAAAAAAAAAAAAAAAAAAAAAAAAAAAGAAAAAAAAAAAAAAAAAACAGCAGAAAACAAATTAAAAATTTAAGAAAAATTTTTTCGTACCTAGATAAAGTTTAAATGGTTGGTTTGTAACATTATTGGATTTAAATAAAATTTTGTCCGTTCACGAAAACCGCGCTTAGCTAAGGTGGATGAGTCCAAACGCGAAAGGGAGAGTCGCAGTTCGGTATAATGACGGGTGGGAATATTGAATTAATATTATATTAAGTTTTGTTAAATATACTATTTTCAACGTCTAAACTAATTATTTAGCATTCGACATTACAATAAACTTCCATTCAACTTCAGTTATCTTGTATTTGAAAACATCCATGTGCGAAGCTGTCATCCCTATTTTGTCACTGGACTCGTTCAGTTAGCGCACGCATACTTGTGTCGATGGTTGCGGCTAAGCTGGACGGACAGTATCAATGTTTTAAATAACAGTAAATAGTAAATATGACTCTGTCGGTAGTCGGTAAAATCAAAATATATACCTATACTTTGTCATTTGTCAATATGCAAATAATGTGGCAACATCGGAATGGGAATGCAAATCTAGCTTCTCTAAAGCCAGTTAGTTTCACGTAGCTCTCATCATTAGGTTAATTTGGGTTAATTAAGTAGGCCCATAAACCGTGTCAGTCCAGGGCCCCCAAAGTTAACGGTCCGCTTCTGCATCTGTACTGTACAAATAAAATGCAAAGTTTGTTGTTTGTTCCGCATATATTCTAATGCTGATTTAGCGGGATCAAGCGTTGCATATCAACTTCGTTTAACTTCACGGATCCTGGGTTAAGATCTCCCAGGGGCGGGCATTTGAGGATTCGCGACGAAAATACGTATTTAAATTCTTCATATTTTTGTTTGAATTTAGGCTGACGTAAAAGTGACTTATGGAGAGTAGAACAATTTTTATCTCATATCACCATGACGTCATTGAGACACAATGAGAGAAAAATCACCGGCACGCCATCAATGCGCTATAATCGCATCTTTATTATGTCATTATAACATTACAAAATACTACAGACGTATAATATCGTTCTGACTCTGTGTGGTGTCATTATGATGCAACAATGGATGACGTTATAAAAATCATTGATGACGTTACGATTTAACATAACATTTACGCATACATGCACAAACTTTAAAATAAATGTGCAAGCAGGCGGCCGTATGGCCGAGTGGTCGTTGGCGTGCCACGGAGGACCCGGGTCTGGTCCCGGATTTTTTCGGAGTGCTGGGCCCGGCCCGGCGATTCCCGTCCTTCACCATCCGGTCCCCCTCCACAGGTGTTGGTGCAACCCGTGGTTGGAACTGGCCCCGCCCCTTTAGTAATCTCCCTGATTGAAAAGGGGGCGTAAAATATGCAAAAAAAGTGACTGCTTTATTACATAGAGTTAACAGAATAGCCAGCGATTACTTATCATTTTTGAGGAAAGTGTTCAATTCTAAATCACATACTTCCAATTTTCTAGGAGGAATCTTATCTGAAGGACCGGTTGAAATCCACACTTCAACATTTCCGTTTGACCCCATCATGAGTGATCGGGGTCTATTTTTGTCAACAGATGACGCCATTTTCACTCAGTAAGAGTACTACTGGCTCTGCCCCCTTAGTAATCTCCCTGATTGGAAAGGGGACGTAAAATATGCAAAAAACGTGCAAGCATATAGCGCCGCTGGATAGTGATGTTATATGCTTGCACATGTTTGCTTCATTATCACTTTCATGTATGCTTTCATCATTGCGCAGAAAAAGTTCTCAGAAACTCTGGACATCATCGGTATTATTTTATAATGAAAAACATTACTTTTTTAAAAAGGGAAGGAAAGGAAAAAATTTCAAATTGATATCAGAAAACAGCACCGATATTCCACTTCAAGTTTTCACGCAGTTGAATAATGACATAATCGTGGTGTTTGCTAGATAAATTCACATTAAAATTGAAACATAGATTTTGTCTTAATTTTAATGTTGGATTTTAAGTACTTTAATAAATAAATCATATGGCAAATATGCAATATTCCTACAATTTACTGTAATAATTATTTAACCTATTACATATAAATTTTATAATTAATTATATTTAACTAATTTAAAAATTCGTTACTTGCAAGGGTATCCAAAGTCATGGCGATAAACAGTTGTGAGAAATTTTATTATTTGACAGAAATTCCCCAGCTATCTAATTTCATACTTTATATATCTGTATCTCGGAGACATATGACACTAATTTTAAAAAAATTGGACATAGTGTTATATGCCTCTGAGATAGATATATAAATTTAATATTTTCATTTTTTTCTGTAAGGAATACTCCAGTTGTGATTATTTTTTGAAATAATTTTAAATTATGTGAATTATCAATAACTATTAAGAAATCTGATGCATTAAATTAGTATCGAGAATATTTTCTCGATACTAATTAAATTTTATATTTTCTGTAAGGAATATTGTCAGTTGCATGAAAAAATGCATTGTTTTTAACATGCAGTTAGATAATTCAAAATATTTTTGCAGTGATTTAATTTGATTGGTTCTAACTTTTCATTTTCTTATCAGACAATTCTAGATATAAAGAGAAATTTATGTAATAATAATCATATTTGAATATTAATTCAAATGACAATAATTCAGGTACTGGATTAATTTTTGTCATTTGAAATAAGTTAATGAAATATTTTTTATGCCAACTTAAAAAAATTTACATACATCAAATAGTTTACATTTTCTCCACAAAGGAATAATTCATCTACTGAATGTGGTCTGGATATGGATAATCCATTCACTGAAAGTGAGGATCTAAGAAAATATACTATAAATTATTATTGATCAATTTTAAAAAAATTATAAAAATGTTTTCATTTTATATTGCAATTATAAAAATATAATTATATCTTTTATTTTTCGGACCATTTCGTTACTCTAATATTCTGTTATTATTTCATTGAAAAAAGAATTCCATTAACGTATTTCAAATAACAAAAATTAACACACTGTACAATTGTTGTCATTTGAATTTCGTTAATTATTATTGATAGAATTAAAAAAAAAATTCTGTCAATAATAATTAAGGAAATTAATCAGAAAATAAAATAAAAAGGTTAATAATATACAGTGGTGCCTCGCACTTCGACGTCCCGCAATTCATTGGTCTCGCAATTCGACATTCGAGTTTCGCGGGTTGGCGCATGCGCGTACATGGAATTGTGTGATGTCATTTGCTATTTATCGGTTTTTTTGAGCTACTTTGGTGTTAGCCCGTGTTGTTTGTGTTAGTTTTCAATTATACATTTTATAGAAAGTAAAAAATTTGTAATTAGTATTGTTTTTTGAGTTTAATGTAAGGATGATTTCAAAGAGAACTTACCAGAGGAATAATTCCGAAAAGAAGAATAATTGATTGAGCAAAGAGACGAAGAAAAAAAATTGTATATAAAGTGCAGAAAAGGTAGAACAATTAAAATGTAACTCGAGTATGGCGTTCCTAGGACAACAGTAGCACCCATAATCCTCTCCCTCTGTTGCCCTTTGCAACAGAGGGAGAGGATTATGGGTGCTAGGATGTCTACTGGAAGACTTCATTCCAACATCCAAGGGCTAATAAATTGTGTGTTGTGTATAAAATAGTGTATTTTGTAATTTAGCGTGTTATACAATAGTAAAACACGTATAATAAAGTAAATAATATAGTGTATCTCTCTCACCTCACCCGTTAGGGGAGTGGGATGGGAACCGGTAACGAATTAATCTATTTAACATAGTTTTATATGGGAAATATTGTCCCGAATTCGACAGTTTCTCAATTCGACAATACTTCGGCGACGAATTAGTGTCGAATTGCGAGGCACCACTGTAGTAGCATTTCTTTTTCTATTTTTCTGACTATTATATTTTTATATTATCTTTTATTTATTATCTAATTATATTTATTATCTTATATTTAATTAACTTTTTAAAATGAAAAATTTTTTAAGATCTTAGGGATAGTTTTTCTATTAAATGAATATATAAATTATGGGAAATAAAATCTGTAAATTGATTAATTAAACACTTGGGCCCAGTTTTACAATGTTAAAATTCTTATTAGCTAACTTCAGGTTAACTTAACTGCTGCTATTACTGACAGAATTAACATGGTTTGCATTTTACAATTACTTTTTTAACTACTAATTATCTGTTACTTTTCAAATATACTATCAATAACTAGAAGTAATTTTCAAATCTTATAATGTAATAATATTCTATTTTTTTTATTGTAACACATTTCATATTAGTATGTCTATGATGATAAAAGGTAAAGTAAAATAGAAATGAAGATGAAGCATGTATCAAGGCTTGGAAAAGTAACATTATTCAGTGCAAGTGGAGTGACAACAACCATAGCCATATATCTTGGAAACAGTACCAATTTGAGCTATGGTTCTTTTGACCTTCACCTATTACTTGCTCTCATTTAAGTAATTCAAGTTTCATCTTATTTATATCTTCATGCCATCTACCTTCTGATGTAGAATTAAATTACTGTTTTCAAATGAATTTTAATTTTTTGGCTTAATTTTAAAAATATGTATTTAATTAATCATTATAAATACTGATTTCATATATAATATATCAATATGTTTGACACAATTATGTTTATATTAAAATAAGAAAATAATGCAATAATTCTTGAGAATTGAGAATGAAATTTTCTTATAAAACTCGAGATTTTTCAAGACAAAAATCTCAAGCACAATCATACCTGGTACTAATATCATATCAATTAACCTGACCAATTTTGGTCATCATCTCATCATCAAATCTAATCCATTTAATATTATGAACAGAATACTGTTCACTCATCACAATCTCATTGTCAGTTTGATCAGAAATACCAAAGACAATAGGGAAGTGATCACTCACACTCTCCTCACTTAAAACATTCCAATCACCAACCATCCTAAAGGCAGCAACATTACAGATTGTCAAATCAATTTAGCTACTACCCTTAGGCCCCTGAAAAGTTGGTGGTGAAAAGGAATCATTGACAATGTACAAATCCCTAGAATAAATAAATTCCAATACATGTTCTGCAGTGTTATCATGCTGCAAATCACCCCAAACTGGAAATGAACATTAAAATCATCACCCATAATTACACCATGATGTAGGAATTTATCATAAACTCTCTCCAAATCAGAGAGAACACCCTTGATTTCCTCTTTAAACTCTATATACACTCACTATAATAAAGGCTAGAACCATAAACCATCTGTATACAAACCAAATGTTCATTTACTCAAATCAAAGTGATAAATAACAGAAATGTTATCATTATTAATAATGATTGCCGCTAAGGGTGATCCAGTCATAGATTGAATAACCATATACCTGGTTTTAATACAACCCACTTTATCTTTGATACAGTATGGCTCCTGAATCAAAGCAATATCAATATTCTGCAACAACATATTAACAAGTGAGGTTGCAGCCACAACCCTTTGAACATTAAGTTGTATCACCTTTAACTCAAAAATACTTAAAGAGAGTAAAATGCAAAGCCCTTTAGCAGTCAAAAACTATTGATTAAAGTTTTTGACTGCTAAAGGGCTTTGCATTTTACTTTTTTGTTTTTGTTTTCTATAGTCTTGTTGAACTTTTATTACTTAAAGAGAGAGGTCTTGGTTACTCTCCATAATTAATTCTAGACATAAGATTTGCTTTCATTCTCATCATAATCAGGCACTTATTTCTGAAAGCATTATGTACACACTCTTGGAATCTTTACAATTCCTACACAGCTTAATAGTGGCTTTATTAGGACAATCCTTAAATTTATGACTGCCACAACACTGACTACAAAGAACAGTTTGCTCTTTGCAATCCTTAGAAAAATGTATCATCTTACAACATTTATAGCATTGGACTATAGAAACATAGTCCTCAACATTACAGTGAACCCATTGTATATTCAATTTTTTATCTATCAGTAACAACTAGGGTTTGTTGATTTTAAAAAACCGGATTCAAAAACCGGTTTTTTTGGATAAATTTGTAAAATTTGAAAACTGTTTTAAATTTAAAATACCGGTTTTAGATACTAAAATTAATATGTAAAAATTAATTATTTATTTAATTAAAAATGTTAACATTTTGACTTGAAATTGCTTTAATAAATAAAATTGCAATAAACTTTTGCTATATTTGCAAAATTCACAAAACATTTCAACAAAGAAATCTAGCTTTGAGTGTTCTGATCGCTTAGTTTTTGTGGCAATTCTTGTCTCATTCCATTGTGTTCTTGTATTACTAATACTTGCCGGAATGTAATAATTATTTTTAATGAATAAAATCGCATTTACATTGCTCTTGATCCTATCTAGTTTAAAAATAAGTCGCGCTTTCATCAACCTCCCATACCCGATTCCTACGGTAACCATAATAGAACGGCTGATCACGCAATTCGCGCGTCAACCAACGCTAGACACGATAAATGCACCGAACTCCGTGTTTTGTGCGAATGCCAAACTGTTTCCTGCTACCTGCAATACATTTTAGAACCGACTGTACATACATATAACATATTACATAGTCTTGCATTTTCATCTATGTTTATTTTCCTTTAAAGAATCGGTCCAATGTCGATTGCTTCTCTCTCTCTTCAAGATTTTTCGAAGTGATTAATAGCATTGTCGTTGTACAGATCCCAAGCCTACTGACCATCCTGGTATGGGTGCATTCTAAGACCAAAATGTTGTAAAAATCTCTCTTACCTTCTTTATTAAATCTTTAAGTTGTCTCCGAGTTCATTTTAATCGGGAAAGACTACTGTTCTCTCATCTTTACCCATATATCCATGAACGCGCAAGGCCTAAGCCGGTCATTCCGTTAGGTTAGTTAAGCCGCCATATCTTTGCGAGATATTTTTATCTGGCGGCGGCTACTTATAGAGATCATCACAAGCTAGATAACACCCGTAACGGGGTCAACCAGATAGTTGAAAGATGAGATTCAGCGGGTCAGGCCCGGACCCCTCCTGAAAAAATTGAATTGGGACCCGAATCCTCCAGGATGGTAAGCCACAGCTTTATCACGCGGCCATCCGGCCGACCTGTCATTCCTTCAGCCGCAAGTCCCACAGTTTGTTCTGTGAATTGTTCGTTATCCGAACAATCTTTCGCGAAAGTGTTCGTTATTCAAACAGTTCGTTAACTGATCACCCACTGTACAGTATTTCATTTATATATAATAAGCATGCAGTACTTTACAAAATTAAATTTTTTATTTCAGAAAAACAATATGTACAATGTTTTTTTTTTTTTTCAGTTAAATAATTTACAAATATTTAAGTTACTAAAAGTGAAGTTTGATTATTTTGTCTTAATTTATATACAATGATACCTCCCAATTCGATACTAATCCGTCATCAAACTATTGTCAAATTGAGAAACTGTCGAATTATGGGACAATATTTCCCATATAACACTAAGGAATACAGGTTAATTCGCTTTCGGATTCCTATCCCACTTCCTCTAACGGGGAGGTGAGAGAGATACACTATATTATTTCTTTTCTATATGTACTGTACAGTATTTTACTATTGTATAAAACACTAAATTACAAAAATACACTATTTTATACACAATGCACACAATTTATTAGCCCTTGGATGTTGAAACGAAGTCTTTTTTATCCTGTTCTACCTTTGAATCTGTCAAACCAATCTTACTTTAAATTCCTCAATTTGATCCTAAGTACGTCCTGGAGGTTTCTTCTGCAATTCTTTGAAAATTAACCTAACCTTTTCACAGATCATTGCCTGAATTATTAGATCTCTCTTTACATGTCTGTCTCTAATCCAGGTGAAGAGCAGATTTTCCATCGCTTCATTAATAAAAGATCTATTCTTGTCAGAAATCTTCATTTCTCTAGCAGACATCCTAGCACCCATAATCATCTCTCTCTGTTGCAAAACCTTGCCACAGTTATCTTGGGAATGCCATACTCGAGTTACATTTTAATTGTGCTACCTTTCTGCACTATCTACAATTTTTTTTTCTCTATGCTCAATCAATTGTTGTTCTTACCGGAATTATTCCTCTGTCAGTTCTCTTTCAACTCATCCTTACATTTCATTAAAAAAATAACTACGGATGCAGAATTGAAAATTAACAAAAACATGGGCAAATACTAAAGCAGCTCAATAAGAACTGAAAAATAACAAATGACACCACACAATTCCATGTACGCGCATGTGCCATACTACACAATTCAAATGTCTAATACAAAATTCAAATGTACCACTGCATATAAAATGCAATCTTTGTTTTGTTGTCTGTTCCACATAGATTCCCAAACAGTTTGACTAGACCCGGGCCTAGGATAGTCGATGCGCTGCTGCAAAGTTCTTTTATAGCACCCCCCTATATTTTTTAAAGACAATAGTGGCTAATAAGGCACTCCATACGGTGGCACCCTGACGCTGTGCATCACTTGCATTATGCCTTGGGCTGGCTCTGAGTTTGACCTAGCAGGACAAAACTTTGTAGGATGACTTCTCATGACCCTGCAGGTAATATAGGATATCCAAAATCAAAATTACCCAAAGGGATGGGGTACATTGGGTTTGTTTTGTCTGTTCTATATATGATTAGAATGTTAAAAATATCAATAAAAAGATGTAGAAAATATAGTTTCTTATATTTTTTGATATAATGAAAAAATTTTATCATCATAAATCTTTCTAGAAACATTCCTCTATAGGGGGGCAACTACAGTAACGACTTAAAAATTACCTCTTAATCCACTAACAATTGAAAAATAGCATTAAGAAAACCTATTCAGGACCTGGAGGAAATGCTTTAGCTCAATTACTTTTATAGTCTGGTGATGAATGATGTAGTTTAAAAAATATTATTTATTCAGTATAATAAATTTTGAATGTCGTTTCTATTTGTTTTCTAATTATTTGTATTATTTTTTTATATTAAATATTATATTATTTTTTATATATAGTTTAAAAATTATCGATTGTTTCCGCATTTCTCTCTTCACTTCTAGACTCCTGGCAGATCGCTTAACCATATTGCTCACAGTTTTTAGGCCATAATCCTGACTTGCGCTCATCTAAATACAGTAGAGCATCGATTATCCGAACGTAATTTTCAGTTGTTATACGCAACAGGTCTCCGCCAATACTCCCACCCTACACCTTGTAGAGTGGGAGAATCTTTTATTTTTATAATTATCAGAAACTATTATATGTTCCATAGTTATTTTAGAAAAACAAAAATGATTAAGGGCCTGCCGTTTTGAAATAAATTATATAGTTAATTGATTTTATTTTAAATTGAACTTAAGAGCCTGATCACCCTGCTAAATTTAACAACAGTCAATCAACTTTAATAGTTATTAGGAATAAATTTTTGAAGTTTGAATGTCTGTCATTTTTAAATATTTAAGATAAAGAACTGATTGGTGTTTTATCACAAACATCTTTAATATATTGAATATATTGTCAAATTTCATAAAAATTCAATAGACTTCAAAGATTATTTAGAAAGTATTTTAGAAGTATGAACACACAACATTTTTAAATGGTGAATGGTCTGGTGAATTAAATGAAAATGGTGTACTTTTTGTGATTAAATGATACAGTCTCAAAATTAATTTTAATGGCAGATCATCACTAAGAAGTTTCATAAAAACATTAATTAGTTCAGAAATTATTAGTGAGAGCAAAGATAGAGTGCATTGTGATTTCATAACCTTCACTTTTCTTTAGAAAGTAAGCTAAAAATTAAGAAAATTTCTAAAAGAACCATAGATTAAATCTGAACAGTTATCTAGAAAAATAATTCAAATGCCAATGTAATTATCATCTATTTCCATTAAAGTAAGCCTAAAACAGATACTCCCTATTTACTAGCCTATTTTAATGAAGGCTTAAAGTATCTAATGGCTCAGCCAAAAATGGAAGCTTATAAGATCAAGCCAATGTCTAGTCTGCTGTCTGTTCCTATTAATAACTTCTGAACTAATTAAATGAAAAATAAATGCAGAAAAACTGAAACAAAACATGAACAATTAAGATATATTTTAGTTTATTTTAACTAAATTAATCAATACTTTTCTATTATCTACAGTATTTTTTCAGTTTTCAGTATTTTATCGCTCATCATATGAAAAATTCAATTTTTACCTATTATTTCAAAAATATCATTTGTCTTATCTAAAAATCTGAATAACTTTTACATTTTTTAAAGATTTAAAATAACTTACAATTGTTGATTTAATTTGTAAGGGAAGAGAACGTCTTTTGATTCCACTTATTGCAACACTTTGAGCACGGCGAATACTAGATGTCCTGCGTAAACTTCCATAATTATCACCCGGAAATAAACCACGACAACAAACAAATAACTGGCTAATATAATCCCTAAATAATAATAATAGCTTTTATGAATAAATTATATTTATATATGAAATTTAATTTACAGATATTATTTCAATAATTCATAATCATATAAACAATAAAAAAATATGTACTACTACAAGCTGAAATTGTTTAATCTAGTATTTTATGGTGTAGTATGTTTTTAAGATTCACTGCCAACAACTTTCAAATTTTTCCAATCTTATATATTAGACAGTTTGAAGTTAAGCCTAAAGAATGTTTTAATAAATTTAAATGCTTAAATATATTTTCATTTCAATGTAAATTTTTTGATGAATTTAAAGCTATTAATCAGGTTTTTATATCATTTGATGCAAATAAATTATTATTATGCATTATTTAAGAAAAAAATATCATAGAAAATTGCATTTAAAAAATTTATTTTTTATCAGATTACATTCAATTTAACCAATTTTTAAAGCAGTATTTAATAATTTTAATTTTGCTATTATTTGTAAAAATGTTATTTATCAAAAAAATTATATTTTCTAAAATTTGATTATATATTATTTAGCTTATTTAATGTAATAATTTTAAATTTTATCTGTAAATTTATTTAACAGATAGGTTTTATAAAATAGCAATTAATGATCTCAATATTATTTAAAATTAAAATCTTTTCTTTCCTTTTTCACTACTCCTACTTTCTTTAAATTTTCTAATCATGTCAAACTAAAGAGAAAGTTCAAAACGAAACTAAACTCTTCATTTGACAAGGGAAATACTATTTTTTGCATTTCACTAATTGAAAATTGTCAAAGTAAAATAAAATAATAATCTACTTTAATCAGGACCCATGACCTTGAGTCACTGGATCCCTCAGTTTGTTTTCTCTCTCAGGTATATTTTATGAATCTTTCTGACAAGTCTAAAATTCCATTTCCTTCTTCCAATCAAAAAGTCATTCAAAAATAATAAAGTTTTCCCAGTTAATTTTGTCAGCTTTACAATATAAAATGATGATATTACATTTAATTCGTACAATTAATTTAGTTAAAAAAATTTCTGACAAGAAGCTAAAATTATGCTTTTCAAGTTTCACAAATATTTGTTAACAGAGAACTTTCCAAAAAAAAATAGATCTCTGCAAAACAGAGTGTCTCCTGTCATGTGATTTGTTAGCTCAGTTGTCTTTTTTTTTAATTAATCCAACAAATCCAATTCAAATCCAACAATATCATTATTAAATTTAATAAATTTATAACTATATAAAAATATATTTAAGTAATTGATAATTAACATATTGTAATGAAAATAAGTTATTTAATTAATTAAAAATATATGTACACCAGTTCACTAATTTTTAGTTTCTTAAAGATGCTTTCTAGACTATTATTATTTTAAATTCTGTGAACAAAGTCTGATTCTAATGTTTGTTTGTGTTATATACTTGACACCTGCAAGTGGTGTGATGATGTAGTTTTGGATTCCATTAGAAGAAGAAAACAGTCTTTCTGAGATCCTACAATTGCTATTACAAATATTAAATATATATAATGAAATATTCATTCTGTGTATTTCATTAAAAATAACCAATTTTTTGTATTTACAGACACTTTCTATATAAATGCATTAAAATGATATAATAATATTTCACTATTTATAAATATATTTTATAATCTTATACTAATCATAGTTACTTTTTAGAATCCTGTAGAACTGTAGCAGCATAACGAGTAACTGGAAGTTCACGACTATATCTTATCCATCCTGTTACATTATATATTACAGAATTTGTACCAAGAAAATGATTTAAGATAAACTGATGTCCATGTTGACCTCGTTGAATAAGTTGTTGATTTTCTAAATTATGTAGAACTAATTAGTTTAGAATTTCATATATATGATATATAAATAATCGCTTAAAAACATCTGTAATTTAAAATTTCTGCATGGTCATCTCGCACACTCACACATTTTAGAATTTCATATATATGATATATAAATAATCGCTTAAAAACATCTGTAATTTAAAATTCCTGCATGGTCATCTCGCACACTCACACATTCACACACAAACACACACACACACACACACACACACACACACACACACACACACACACACATTATATTTCTATTTAAGCAAAATTTATTCTTAATTCAATCTTAATTTAATCCTAAATATTCTGATTGGTTTTCTAATCAGAATATCCAGGATCAAATTAGGAATCCAGATTTGGTAAAATATATACGAAATTCATGCCAGGCTCGTCTATCCTAGTCCTGTACTGTTCAGCAGACCTTCAAATTGGTGAATTAGCTTTAAGAAGATAATCACAAATGTAACACGTATGAAATTCTAAGCTATATTTTATTACAAAATAATTTCTTTTACTCACAAGGTATATGTAATTCTAAGTAAAATTTTAAAATTTAAGTTTATAGTTAACTCATGTTTTTGTCTCATCTCATTCCATTGCTGAACAATACAGTAACATTTAAATAAAAAAATTATCATATTTTATCTTCTAATATCAGAACTAGGAAAGTAACCTTGATTTATAACACTAACTAAATAGGAATTTTGATTTCAGAGATTTTGATTTTGACATTTAATGTCATTTCAGTTAAATTCATAATTTTCAGGACCTTAATCACAATGTTAAATGAGGAACCACTGTGTATTCTTTGTTAAATTCTACAAATGGAATTTAATAAATATTGAACATAGTTTCATCTATATCATTTATAAATTGTATTTTTATTTTATTATTAGTATGGGATAGAAATCAGTTTCTAATGAAAATCAAATACTGTACACTCTATCAACTTTAAACATAATTTTTAATTATGTGAAATTTTTTTTATACTTTTAATATAAAAACTGAGAATATATTTAAATTGTTTTTACATTGTGCATAATTTTGTATTTGTATGCTTTAATTATTTTATTATTTTTGCATTTTTTATTATTTTTTACATTGTTTATTTTTAAAAATTTCTAAATTTCACGAATTTATGTTAAATGTAAATGCAGAAATTTTTTTTAATTAAATATAGGAAAATATGTGAAAAATAATTATTTTTATGTCATTTCTCGTATAAATTTATTGTTAGATATGACCCGAAACAAGACTCTGACTATATAAGACAATTAAAAATATTAAGATTTATACGAAGTAAATGGCATTAAATTTTAAAATTCAGTACGAATTTAACTTCTTAATAAATTTGATAAGAGTATCAGATTGTTATTGAATATACTATTTATTTATTGATAACGGTTTTCCATTCTTTCCTGTTTACAGATCTCTTCCAGTTCTTCTCAGTAATAAATTTATGAAGGATATTAATAAAAGTTATGACGGGCGATATTATCACTTTTTAATTATTAAAATAAATTTTAGAAAATATGAATATGTATTTTACGGCATTAAATCATTTTAGAAACATTTTAAGCAAAAAATATTGCTTTACTTATCAAATTATCTTGAAAAAAAAACTTTAAAAATGATGTTGTTTTGAGACTAACGAGAAGAAAACTCTCAAAATGCATTTTTCAAAAATGAATAATTCTGAAATTAATTTAGAATAATTCTTATATTCCCCATGGACTATATATACATGAACATTTGTAAAAATAATTGCATTAATTTTATAATTAAATTTTTAATTATTTAATCAACAAACAATAAAAATATCAGGAATTTATGTTGACATAGCCAGTGCATTATTTTCTCCAATATACTCAAAAGTATTTCTTTTAATATAAATGAAAGCTATATAAAATTTATAAAGAAATGATTAACTGTATTATTATTTTACTTACTTGAAGAAAGAATAACTTTTATTTTATTCTTTTCCTTAATAAAATAATTCGAATAAGTTGTAATAACGGTGTTTTCTAGCTGGAAGATTAACAATCCAGATAAATATTTTAAGCGCGTTATGTGAATTTTTATTCTGTCCAGTTTTCAGTGAATGCTATTTTGCTATTTTGATAAAAAAAAAATAAAAATTTTTACAAATGATTAGATTTCTTTTAATATAAGAATTATAAAAATTTCAATTAAACTCCTACACAAAAACAAACTACACTTTAATAAATATTTTAATTTGTTAACAAAATTGAAGTAATAAATTAATTAAAATTTAAATTAAATAATTTTTAATTAAAAAAAAAAAAAATTTATAAATATAAAAAAAAAATTTTTTAAAAAAATAAATCATTTCACTATCGGTTAGCTTTGTATTTTTTTTTTTTTTTTTTAAATTAAGCCGCAAACTATTTTTATTTTAATAGTTTCTGAACCGCAAACTATTTTTATTTTAACAAATAAAAATAGTTTTCGGTTCAAAAACTTTCTTCCCTTTTTTTCTTTTTATCTGGAAAAATATATATATTCAATATATTAGAGTATTTCTTGCAATTAAAATTTATTAAAAATTATGAAAAATTCACTGGAAATTGAGAAAATTTACGTAATTTCGGCGTGTCGAAATGCCTAGTTATTTATAAAAAAAATTTAATATTTGTAATAAATGTAATAAATTTATATTAATAAATTAATATTAATATAAATTTATTACATTTTTTTTTGTAAAGTTTTGAGAATTTCCCCTTTTTTTGTGTTAAAATAAATACACTAAATTAACGTTTAGTTATTAAAATTTTAGAATATGTTATTGCTATTCGATATGAACACTTAGGCAAATAAGGAAGTGAAAATGTATGAATTAAGATAACTGAACTTCAAAGTAAAGCTAATAGCAAATAAATAAATAAAAAGTTAGATAATTGGCAATTTTAAAAGAAAGTTGTTCGAATATTACTTGCGAACTAAATTATCTCTTGTTTTTTAAATATATCATAAGGTAAAAACCGGAAGAGATGGCGCATCTTTTTTGTTTGCTGATAAAATTATTAATAATCATAATCAAAAACTTTTATTATTCAAAATAGTTTACATGGAACCATATGCAAAAAGTAATATCAAAAATTAGTTAAGCAAAATGAAAAAAGTAACAAAATAAACAACTTTTTTCATTTTGCTTAACTAATTTTTGGCATTACTTTTTGCATATAATTCCATTAAACTATTTTGAATAATAAAAGTTTTTGATTATGATTATTAATAATTTTATTAGTAAACAACAAAAAAAAAAGATGCACCATTTCTCCGTTTTACACTAATATGAATTTTTAATTACAGTAAAACGTCTGAATAATAAAAGTTTTTGATTATGATTATTAATAATTTTATTAGTAAACAACAAAAAAATAGATGCACCATTTCTCCCTGTTTTACATTAATATGAATTTTTAATTACAGTAAAACGTCGTTTAATGAGAGGGATACGTTCCAAGGAAACAAAGCGCTAAATGAAACAGCGTTAAACGAGGTCGTTTTAACACGTATATAATGAGGATATGTGAAACAGGATAGTGAATAAAAAATATATACATAGCATTTTTTAAATTTTATTTTGTAACGTGTATTATTAATATTGTATTACATTAATTATAGACATTTTTTATTGCTAATATCGATTTGTATTCATAAATCATTCATGAAAAATTCTTAAAATTAGAATATAAAAAGTTTTAAGAACAAAAAGCAGTAATCAGATTACAGTAAACTATAAATAATGAAAAAATATTGATGAAAGAAAGACGTTCTAATTTCAACAAACTATAGTTTAAAGTGGCAACATTCAGGTTAAAACTAAAATGGTATAACTATTATTTTTTTATTACTGTAAAATAACATTGATGACCGATCATAAATATGAACTCGAACCGCTGCACTGCACTGATATCAAACGCACTGTGAGATGTCATAGGAGTATCAATGCAACAAATTCCTAGATTTCGGATTTATGTAAGAATAAGGTTTTGAAAAACCACGCCAAAGTGAATCAATAAAAATATAGAATTCGAAAAAACGCGTTATATCGAAATAGCGTTAAACGCAGCAACGTTAATCGGGGTCTTACTGTATCTTAGATAAAGCACATCAGTGTCTTCGCTGTTCAAACAAATAAATGGCAGTTATTTTATGCCATAATCATTACCAGAATGTCATCTTGGATCCAGAATGTGAATTTACTTAGCTGCGTCGTCTCTCCCGACTTTACCCTATATGAATAATTATAATTTATCATATTTTAAACAATTTCTTTGCATATTTTTATAGAAGTATTACATGAATTTTTCTTAACAAATTCAGAGAACAGATAAAGCAAGAAGTCGCTCCATTTATGTTCTTATTAAATTTTTGAAGCAATAAGCTTTGGAAGAAATCCTCACTTATCTATTTTGATAAGCTTGTCTTTATAATTGAAGTCTTTTCTTATTATCTTATACACACATATATAATTTATTTTCTCATACTGTATTTAGCAAATTTTCCGATCAATTTCTCTTTGATATACTTGACCTTTTGAGACTGACAGTTAAATCTTCTTGACGGAATTGCATTATCTTTACGATTCCGTTCGATACATCATATCCCCAATGCAGTTTGTTACGATAAAGAAAATATAGAAAATGATATTTATACAAAGATAACTCAAATTAAATTTCTCATTAGAGAGACTTCTTAGTTACATAAATCTACTTTTTCCTTTTTGAATTTCAACGTCTAATAGAACTAGAAAATGTAAAATGTTTTTTTAAATCATTCTTGTAGGTGTTATTTAAAGACAAATTTAACTTCTGTTGTTTTTTTAACCGCATTAAAACTATATTTTCTATTAATAACAATATTTTATATTTAATTAAAGATTTATCTCTAGTGAATTTTATGAAAAAAAAATTTTTTTTTTCCAAATTACACTTTGTACGTTCGCTTTCGAGAAATGTTTAAGTAAAACAAATAATCATTTTATATAACAAATTAATTCTTCGATAACTTTAATTTAATATTTTCAAAAATTAGAAATTTAATTTTAAAATCATACAAAAAAATAAAAAATAAAAGTTGCAATCTTTAATCGGATCGAAATTTGTTCTAAATTAAAAAGTAAGTATTTTATTATTATTAAGAGTGCATAATAAAATAAAAATAGGACAGGTCCAAGTTAACTTCCTCACAGATTTAAGTATAAATCTATTGAATTTCTATAAAATATTATGCAATAATTTTTATTTTTAATATTTAATTAAAATACTATATTAAAATTTAATTATGAATTCAGAATATAAAATCAAAATGTAATTACCACGTGTCATGCAGGTATTAAAGATTTTATCAATAAAAGATCTTTCTGAACTTCCTGGTAAAATAGAAACTTCATCAAGAACACTTAGTAAGCCTCTATCACTAAATTCTTTTAAATCAGAATTCGAATTTCGAATTGTTACTTGAGAAGGTATTTGATCTATTAAGTTTATCATAGGTGAAGGTGATGTAACAAAAAATTCTTCTGTATCCCATGAAATATTTTCCTGAATATTAAAAAATTAGAAACATTTAAAATTTTATAAAAAAATATAATCATTTTATAAATTATTTAAATTCAAAAAAATTTTAAATGAATCATTTCAAGATAATCTGAAATTGAATTACATTTCTAACTAAAAATTGATAATGTATAAAAATATGAACAAGCAAATAACATATAAATAATATTTACATATATCAAGAGACCCGGTCGAGTCTCTTGCTAATCGGGTCTTGTCGGGTCTCAGCGAGAGAAACGACAGCAGGTATCTATACAGGAATGATGATAGTTCCGCGCCACCTATATGCTTTTTTTACGGTAAACTTGAACTTTAAAATTAAACTTTCATAATATTCAAAATAACATTTTTGTTATCTTTCACAAGAGTGTAAAACATATGCACTTACTTGTGTATAATAAAAGAGTAATCATTATTTTCTTTTATGGATTTGAAAGATCACCTTTGTAAGATTACAAGTCAGTTATGAGTCAGTGTACATAGCTAACAAGATAAGTTGCCAACTGCCTAACTTGAGTTTCATTATCCTGATATTTGCATCACCTTTATTTTATTCACATATTATTACTTTTCATAGTTATATTAAAAATAAAAGGCATTCCTTTTTGTTATATTTGTATATTTATGTAAAATAAAATAACTTTCTAATAATTACCGTAATTATCAGCAAACGGCAGCAGTTACCAAAGCGCCATCTAGTAAATATTTATTATTGTGATATTTATTCTCACGTGTGTCATTAATCTCACGTATTAACAAGTATAACAAGTAAATAAGGTGATTAATTGAATTATTAATTAATACTGAATTGAGGACGATGATGAAACAAATTTTTGAAGAACACAATTACGCTCATAACAGTCGGAAAACAGCGATGCCTAAAACACCAAAACCGAAGGATTCAAAAAAATTAAAGAAGGTACAGTTATCGATAGAGGATGAAAATATTATTTTAAATGGGGAATGGTTATCATGTTTAAATGGGGAATGATCACAAGACTCTCATATTAATAATAGGAAGGTACGCAATATATTTTTATTGGAATAATAAAGAAAAAAGAAGTGAAATCTCTAAAATTACATTTCCAATGTATGAAAAAAGCTAATTTCTTTCATCCCTCAAAAATATTCATTAATAACATTTTCTGATTGTATTGAAAAATGAAAAAATAAAAATAGTGCACATAAAAAACTAGTGAAATCCAATGAAGCTTATTTCATTTTATCCTTTACAATTCACATTCTCCTACACAGCTATTAGAAATTTTAAATTTCCTTTCATGTGCATACTAATTATGAAGACAAATTAGCAGCAGATTTTCACGGTATTCCATAATACCCTTTCGTAAAACTTCAGATGTGAAAATCTGCTGCTAATTTGTCTTCATAATTAGTATGCACATGAAAGGAAATTTAAAATTTCTAATAGCTGTGTAGGAGAATGTGAATTGTAAAGGATAAAATGAAATAAGCTTCATTGGATTTCACTAGTTTTATACGTGCACTATTTTTATTTTTTCATTTTTCAATACAATCAGAAAATGTTATTAATGAATATTTTTGAGGGATGAAAGAAATTAGCTTTTTTCATACATTGGAAATGTTTTTTTTGGAGATCATATCATATGCATATTATCTATTACTTAATTCAACTCAGTTTACAATATAAATCCAGAATTAATTATTAATTACATTAATAATATAATGTAATTAATACTTTAGTTCTGGATTTATATTGTAGATTGATTTAATTCAAGTATTCCATTTAATTCAAGAATGTAATTTTCTACCTTTACTTTATATATATATTGACATAAGCTCAGTCTTTTTAGGCAGAAATGTTTAATAAATTCTTAAATATAAATTAACTGGAGCACTTTCAGTTTTAGTAAAACCTCATCAGCAGTTATTATAATTAGAATATAACAAATTCAAAGGAATACAAACTTACATTTGAATTATTTAAAGTTAAATTAGATTACATTATATAATTGTACAGTTGCTACGGTAACATTGCAATGCTGGAATTATAACACAGTTCTTAATATTTTACAAAGATTAGCATAGTGTAATATACAATAAGTTCAAAAATACCCAAACATGTTTAAAAACTAAATAAAGTACAATGAGATAAAAAATGAACAATAATAGTAGTTACAATAATTAAAATGCATTGTAATACATATAGGAGGTGATAGTATTTTTTATCTTGTTACTGGCTTTGATTTGCCCAGACCCAGGGTAGAAGTATTGTTTTCGGTGTCAATTCGATTCATAACACACGTTTTATTCTTCTAATTATGCATTTCTATTGCTTCTGCTAACTTAAGGTCTTTAGGATTTCTAATGTGATTAATAATTTGTGCGTGGTCCCAATCGATAGAGAAGTCCGTTTCGTAGTATCTTTGTGCTACGACAGTGTCTATATTTCCAGATGCTATACTTTGTTTATGCTCTTTAATTCTTGTCTTTAGATTCTTTTCTGTACTTCTGATATATATTTCTTTGTTTCCTGTGTTATCACCTTTCGTTGGAATTAAATACACTCCTGAAAACATATCATGCTGTTGTTTAGTTTTATCATTACATAGTCTGTCATATATAGTTCTCTGCTTTGTGTATGCAAGATCTATATTTAGCTTCTCTTTAAGAGTTCTTAAAAGGAGCTAAGAGAAACTAAGAGCTTCTCTTTTCGACTTTATATGATGTCATGAGGCTCTAATATCAACAAGCAGCTCAGAAATAACTAATTATCTAATTTCCAAAGATATCCTTTATTTTGGAATTATTGAAAATATGGGATTAAATATATGCTATCAAAATCATCTTCAATTGCATAACCTATGTATTGAATGCAATAAAACAAATCTTAAATAGTTTTATATATGAAATAGTTCTATTACAAGAAAGTCTCAAAAAATTAAAGTAAATTAAAAACATCTATAATTTTACATAGATGAATCTACAAGATTAAAAAACTCACTTCAAGTTTGTTGCTAATATCCTGACCAATCTGATATATTTTTATAAATTTCCATAAAACAATTCAAAAATTTTTAAGGAAAAACATTTGAAACTGTAATGTCCACCATTTTAAATAATTATAATTAAAGAGTTAGTTGATGTGTCATTAAAATCATTTTTAATGAGAGTACTATCTTGTCAAATGTCATAAAAATCCAAAGAGTAATTTAGAAGATATTAAGAGAGTGGCTCAGAAGGTTGAATGTCTATCATTTTTAATGGCTGCAGATAAAGGGTTAACTGATGTGTCAACAAGATCATATCAAAATAATAAATGGCATGATTATTTTTGTTAAATTTTATAAAAATCAAATAATAGCTTAGGATATATTAAAAGAATATCTAAAAAATTTGAACATTGCCATTTTTAATGCAGCCAGATTGTTAAATATGCAGTGTTAGGGTGATCTTTAATGATAGAAATGACTATCAAATTTAATGAAAATCTACTATTTATAGTGCTAAAAAAATTACATTATAGAATTTTTTATATTGTCTTCTCAAAAGTTGTTATTATTTATCCTTTAATAGATGATTTGGAATGGTGAATAAAAAATATGTATCAAGCATATAGTATTACAACTTATTTTATTACAATATTTCATTTTTTATACATTTAATAATAAAACTGTAATATTTGCAACTAACAATAACAACAAGAAATGGATAGATTTGTTTAATGACTGTCTTTGCAACAAGTTGTGCAACATTAGTTATACTTACAAGGCATCAGTTACAAAAATTTAGCTATTGTAAGAACATCAATCTCAAAACACAATATACTTTTACATGTAGTATACATTTGTTCTATTTATAGCCATATAGTGAATGATGAAATCATTGATGGCATATCACATCATTGAAGAGAGCTTATTGTAAAAGGATAATGCAATATAAGCAATTGACAATGTAATATATTACATGTATTAGAATATACAGCTAAAAAAATAGTGATTCAATTTTTTTAAACACTATTGTATATCATAAGTTATTATTGGGAGAACATACAACAAATAAGAGGCATTTAAGATAAACAACATGTTTATCTTGTAAGCCTCACTTTTTCAAAAAAATAGGTTAAAAATGAGTGTTTTATAATAAAATAGAGAAAATTATATATATAAGCAACATAATATTTTCTTAAATTTAGGAATAGCAGAATATTAATTTCATCAGAGATTTAGGAAAATAAGATATATATAAATAATTTACAAAGAAAATTAGCCAAAAGTCAATCATATTTATTTTCCTTATTTATTATGGAAAATCTTCCAAAGTTATATTAATTTATTAAAATTCTTATTTTTATGGAGTCAATTAAAATACCAAGCAGAATTAATTAATAATACAACTTATTGTATTAAAATATATCATATTTTAAATAAAATCTTAATAAAATACTATCTATATTTTCATAGTTTTAATATCATCTAAATCTAAAACTTTTTAAATAATCAAAGAATTATTTTAACTAAATAAAGTTTTAATTATAATCAAAATATGAAACTTACTTGTGCATATCTTTCTTGCATTGCTAAAAAACTTGAATTATGAAATAAGAATTGTAATCTTTCCTGACAGTAATTATGATAAAAATCTTCTAAAGTGGCCCCATTTTGTCTACCACAGGTAGCAGGATTCTGAAAACCAGGAGAATCAATTATATGTATAGATGCAATACTCCTTCCACCAGTTGAAAGAGAACTATAAAACAAATATTTCAATTAATTAAATAATTAAATCATCTTTTAAAATAATAAGACATTTTTTAAAAATTTCATTCATACCGATTAATAAGAGCAAGAAGAATTAAGAAAACTTCACCATACAAGCCAGCTACTATTGCTTGAAGAGCTTCGATTGCTTCAATTCCACTTTCACTATTAAAATTTTGATTTGTTTCAATAAAGCATTAAATCATATTTATTAAAATTATTATTATTTTAAATGTTGAATACCATATTTATTTATGTAATTCCCCCTTTTTACAATTTACAATATATTCCATGTATGAATAGGGAACTTACTGAAAACGTAAGTGGTATGGTAAATGAAATTAGAGAACATATACATTATTTCTATAATATATTGGCCATATATTTATCACATCATGTATTTAACTTTTATTACATGTTTGTGTTATTTTAGTTTTTATGTGCAATCATCAAATAGATCCCCTATTTATGCAATAAATTCATACAGAGAATTTTTGTGTAAATTTACAATCCAACAATTTCTAAATTCAATATTTATAAACAAGTACAAAGTGGGCCAAGATAAACTGAACCCAGCCAAGTAATGAACATATGAACTGCAAGGCTATTTTATTTTATTTTATATAATATATTTTATTTTTATTTGTAATATTCCTTGTAAGTTCAGTGTGTGTCATTCTCAACTCCCTACAAAATATTATTATTATTGCATGTTGCTACATAAAATATTTTCTCCCATGTCAGGTTCAGTTTATCTTGGCCCACCCTGTACATTAAAAAAAAATCGACAAAAAAACTAATTTAATTTTAGGATAAATGTTTTAGTGTTTGAATATATATATATTTCATTTTTCTATTGTTTTTGGAAAATTTAGTAAATGAATAATTCACGAATAAAAATTTAGATAAAATTATTTTCGACATAACTCTTCGTTTATGATGATATAAAACGACGTGAACAATATATAGAAAGAAAAATAGTGATCGAATTTTATTCTAATATTGTTTTGTATTAAGTTAATATTACTAAGACGAGCGTAAATTAAATAATTAAAAAAATTTTTTTAAGGATTTTTAAACGTATTATTTATGATCATAAATCTATCTGAATAAATTTAGATAATTAAATTTCAACTAAATATTTATCGCATAATAAATTGGATTAAAGTTAATATTTAATTAATTCGAAATTTATATATGCTTATTTTTTATATTTACATTTCGCAAAGTAAAAAAAAAAATTTGAATCAAGACTAAGGTCGATTTTATCAAATTGTATATAAGCTATTGTAAAGTTGACATATTTCTTCACGAATTATCACTTTATTTATTTGAAAATATATTTTTTTACATAGAACTAGTTCTTAAAACTTCGAAAAAATCAGTAAAACATGTTAATTTTATCGTTATATAAACCTATATAAAATTATTTATAACTCTCACTCTTCTTTCTCCAATATTTTTACTGTGTATGAGGCTCTAGTGACGCCATTTTGAGCAATTACGCTTTATTGTAATCTCAGGTTATTAATGAAGTTATCTTTGTTATAATCTCTTTGATACTTATCCCTGTGATCTTGATTTTTGATGTCACTTGAGATATAATTAATGGCAACTTAATTACTTTGCGATGTTATAGTTATGAAACTGTTAGTGGGTTTACAACATAAAAATTAGGTAGATTTCAAAGGGACATGTACACGGATTATAAAGTCCAAGATTATTAGTAAATCATTACAGTTTATGCATAATTTGGATATTTTTAAAAATGTGCCAAATATAATAACGTAAAAAAAATAAATTATAGTTTTTGATGTTCTAACATCGTGAATAACTGTTCAAATTAAATATTTTATTAATGTATTATATTAAGAATATTTTTTTTTTCCGAATGTCAAATTTAAAACTGCAAAACTAAAATTCTTAAATTCGCATCTAAGAATAGTGGTTCAATTAAATAGTAATTTTATTTTCTTAAAGAGAGATTAAAATTTTTTCAATAAATTTTCGTTACCATAGTTATATTGCTATTTATAAAATTTTAGTACAAAATTTTATCAGATAATAAAAAAAAGAAATTTCTATTCAGTAATTTCAAATATTAAATTTATTTTAAAAATTTAAAAATAAAAATAAAACAATATATTCTTTGTGAGAGCATTTAAATAAACTTGTATTGTGTTATGCTTAGATTTATTATGTTTTAATGGTAAGCCTATGCATGTGTAAGAATAGACTTTTTTGCATTTTATCCTTTTGACTAATAAAACGAATTTTCTAACAATCTATTGATTATCATTCTTTTTTTAAAGGCGTTTTCGATTATTGTAAAAATATCTACTATAGTCTTCGTTTATTTGTTTGCCCATTCGTCAGCACATATCAGTTCGACTCCTCTCGGATTTTCGGAAATCTTATGTTTGAATTCTTTACAAAAATCTCTCGAACAAATTTGATTTTGATCCTATTCAGAATATAATAACAACTTCTATTATAAAAAGCCATTGTGAGCATTTGTACCATGAGCACATATATATGAATATTTGTATTAAAGCCTACCGAAAAATTGCTTCTCATGGGAAAGATGTGCCTGAAATCATTGTTACGCCTTAGAATTCGAGAAGATGATACTGCATTCAGAAGAAACAATGATATTACATCACAATAATGCAGCAATTATGATATAAGTAACAATTGTGATCATTGTTACATCACCAAATCGTAAAGACCGATGATGCAAACATCGTATTCAACTCTCAATCCATTGTTCGCTGTAAGCACATTTACTGATTTGTTTAAATATTCATCTAAATTCTAAAATGAATATTGTTTAGCATATTAAACAATACAATATTCTAATAATATTTTGTTATTCTTTAGAATTATATTTTAATTAGATCACATGCTTAATTTTACTACTTTTGTTTATTCTTTTACTGTTGAAAATGGAAAAATTAGATTTTTCTTTTTTTTTTAAATGTTCGAAAGTTTTCATTGATAGAAGCTATCATTATGATATTTTGAGAAATTATGATATTATTTTATCTAAAATAAACAGTGGATAAAATCCTGAATGAAATAAATCGAATAAAAATTATTAAAACGTAATAAAAAAAATAAATACCAAAATTATCAGTTAGAGAAATATCTGATAAATTTGATTGAATAAAAACAATAATATTTTTTTATTTAAAGTAGAACTTTATAAAATATTGATTTTTGAAAATAGTTATTAAATTATATTTTTGTGTTTTAATTGCATATCCACAATAGGACTTTAACATAATTTTTTAATATTAATTTTTTATTCTCTGATACAGAAAAAAATAAGAAATTTCTTGGATATTTGAGATTAAAAAACTACAGAATTTGATCTTGGAAAAAAACTAACTAGAAATTTTTTCTGAGATCAAAGCATTTTGAAAATTACAGTATAATTGAAAAAATATTTAAATTTTGTTTTCTATAATTTGAGAAAAAATATTAATCTTGTGTATTAATATTAAATAAATTAATGTTCAAATACAAGATTAATAGTTTTACCGAAATTTTTACAAAAAATTTGCAGAAATTATTCATTTCTTCTGCTTTTCGAGAAAGTTATTAAAAGTTGTTTATAAATATATTAAATTTCCCTGAAATTAATTTTTTATTTGAATTGCAAATTGTATGATATATCCATCTTCCTTGACTGAAAATACAGTGTAACGCATCGGATTCCTGTAATCCATCATTATCCTTACTAAATTATGTTTCTCACTAAGTATATATTTATTTTCATTCCAATTTTGTTTAATTATTACAAAAACTTTTCAAATTTTTTAAATTCAGATTTTTTCCGATCATAATTATTTATGAAGAATGAGAAAATTTGATGATTTTAATTAAAATTCTAAAGTATAGCAAGTTTGTGATTTCATCAGATAACAGTGTTTATGTGTTTACCATTGATCATTTTGAGTTTAATTAAGATAAATATGCCAAATTTTATGGATCACTCCGATTAAAACTATATTAGAGCTTTTTTCTAATTAATTATTGAGAGATATATCTTCTATAACTTTATGGTTACATAATTACAGTTGTTAGTCATAGTTGTGCATCATTTTTAAAAGAAAAAATTACCAATAAAAGAAAACTCTAAAATTTAAATTTACTATAAATATTAGCAAAAGGGCTGAACATTTAGTGCCATATAAATTTTTCACCCGTTTATAACTAGATAAACATGAACAATTCACTTTTATAATTTAGAAAACAATAATAAAAATTTAATAAAAAAACAAAGTAGCATTTTAGAATCAACATTAATTAAAGGATATTTAAGAGTTTGTAAGATTCTTAATATGCACAGTAAAATTAGCTCTCCTTTTATGTATTATCCTTTTGTATTCACGAAACAAGGATCTATTAATTTATATCTGAAAAATCTTATTTTAAATTTAAGCTATCGAAGCATGTATTTTCTATTAAAGTTAACTCGATTAAAACGATTGATTGGGTTAAATGATTACTATAATGTTATCACCATAGACAGAGTTAATAGCAAATTCCTGAGAGCCATTGTCCGACTTTTATTCGATTGTTACGCTCTCAACGGACTTACTGATTCAATCTTTGCGAAACATTTCGTCAATATATAAACTAAATAGCGTCAAAATTCAAGTCAGATATTATAAGACACGAACCGATTTTCGCATTGATTCCTTTTATTTCATTTATCGAAATATTCCTGGAAACAATCAGTATTATCTTATTTTGCATGTTATTTTATCTGTAACCATTATAAAAATTTATTTTCGTCGAAAATTGTACAGGAAATTATTATTCCAGCGAAAACAGGTTTTTATTCATTTTTTTCCTTGAGTAAAAAGAAAGGAAATCGTGACATAATGCTCTAAAAAACGAGAGGAAAAAATATATATATAATAGGTGTATAGACACTATAGAAATACGAGAAATTTCAACAAACTTTTAAATGGTTTCCAGTATATTGAATGGTTTGTATCGGTTGAAATTTCAACGCCTAAAGAACATCTTAGAAAAGGAAAATTCGAAACGTGTGTGATATAATAAAACCGTGTTCAGTATCAGAACTTTTAAACTCAAGCCCACACATTATTAAATATATTCTTGTGGCTTTTTAACAATAAAAAAATCCTCAAAGGTCAACGCCTAAAGAACATCTTAGAAAAGGAAAATTCGAAACGTGTGTGATATAATAAAACCATGTTTAGTATCAGAACTTTTAAACTCAAGCCCACGCATTATTAAATATATTCTTGTGACTTTTTAACAATAAAAAAATCCTCAAAGATTTTATGGAAAATAATTGTTGACGTTTGATACAACTGCGATGCTGAAGATACAGAAAAATATTGTTAATGGATAAATATTCTCTTAACAGAATCGTGGCTATTAGAGCAAAGTACTAAAACTGATATTTAATTTAGAAACTCACATAGAATCATATATTTTTAACTCAAACTTACATTCGATTTAAAAAAAAAAATATGATAATAATAATAATAATTAAGTTTTTGATTTCTAATTTTAAGCAAAACAATTTGGGAATTAAAAAATTAATAAAAAATTAAAACCGAAAATAATTTATAAAACAGATCAGCTTTTACAGAATGAATTTAAAATATGAAGTTAAAAATAAAATATTAAATTGGAGATTAGACATGTCATGTTACTAATCGAAATTAATTGAATATTCGATATTTAAATTATTAAGAAAACTTATTATAAAACAAGAAAGTTTTGATGATAGTTTTTAACGTCGATCATTTTAATGTGATTTTACATAATGTTTTTAGCAATAAAAAAGTATAAATAACATTGTTTAATATATAAATATAAAGACCCAAATCTTTATTCATTTACAACGACAATAAAATATTAAACTTCTGTAGTTTATAAAATATTTATTGCACACAAACTAACGTTATTTTTGACAAAAATTAGATGTTTAAGCTATTGTTTGTTTTCATTTAAATAATGACAAAAATACTTCATTAATAATATCATTAATAAATTGTTAAAAGTTATGATTACTTGCAAGAGATGCCAAAAATTATATTAAAGAAGATACGCGTATCAGTTTTACCTCAAAAATTAGATGTTTAAGCTATTGTTTGTTTTCATTTAAATAATGACAAAAATACTTCTTGTTTTATCATTAATAAATTGTTAAAAGTTATGATTACTTGCAAGAGATGCCAAAAATTATGATATTAAAGAAGATACGCGTATTAGTTTTACTTTTCTTATCAATTATTAAAATTACATCTCTTATCAGTTGTTAGAAAGAAAATATGATAATTTGAAAGGATTAAAACGTTTTTATAATTATATAATTTCTAATATTTCTGGTACAAAATATTATATGCTGTGGAAAATTTGTTATACTGTAATTTTGATTTTTTTTTTCTTTAAATCCCCTGAATTTTTGCTGTATGCATTTTATTTTCTTCATAAATTGCATTGTAAGCTGCAAATTTCCATCGTGAATAAAAAATATAAAATTCATTAAATAGAACAAATATTTACATAATATTTGAGATATTTATTTATAGAAATTAAAAATAAAAATATTATAATGGTATGCATATTTACAATAATTCTTTCAGTTAAAAAAAGAATATAACTTCTATAAATTTTAACTTACACAGTAAGTCATAATGCAGAACATGATATGCTGAAGAGGCACGATCAACATTAATAAATAATTTTTTAAAAAGTTAGTATTCTCGAACAATTTTTTAAATAAATGTACAGCATAACAAAAAACAACTCGTTCTTTTGTTATATGCACAGAAATAGCAAATAAAAAGACAAAAACTGTGACATGGAAAAATTTCTTCGAAAGAATTGCATCGAAGTGTTTACAGAGTTTTAGAGTAAAAAAAAATATTAGCTAAATATTTTGAAAATGTACCAATCTCAAAATAGTTTTTTAAACAAATAGGAAAAGCAATTTTAGATAACAAAAGCAGTTTTTTGCCTGATTCTGCTTACTTTTACAATAGATAAGTCAGCACATAACTTACATGCCGTAAGTGAATTTCATTGGTAATCGTTCTAGCAGATCTTTCATCATTCATTGTAAAAATAAACGTTATTAAATTGAAAATGAGTGTGATCACAAATTTCTAATTATATAAAAATTAATACACAAGCGAAATAATATTTTAAAAATACAGTAGTCTAATTCGGTTTGTTCTAAAACTAAAATTAAATGATTTATATCGAATTATTCAAGTATTTTTTATTTGAGCAAAATGCTTTTGACTTGGAAGATGATAAAAACATCAATAAAATTCATAGGTTTGGCAAACAGTATCAAATAATAATGAGATATTGATGTACTCAGAAGTTTCCAGTATATTTCTTGTAAAACTGATTTAATTTTTTATATATGAACTGTTTACATTTAATTAATTTTTTTAATAAAAAATTTTTTATCATTTAAGACACACAAAGCATTCTCAGTTTTAATCATTATTAATTTTAAATAATAATTTAATGGCTTTTATCAGTATTAATGTTTTATAATGGATTATATTTATTAATATTAATAAAATAATATGATATTTTGTGCTTAATTCATAAAACTTATTGAAAAATCTAATTATTAAACTACTGTTATAACATTTCTTAATTCGTATTTAATCTGCATAGTAATAGTTTAAAGCCATTTTTACGAATTTATCTTTTTGTTTGAATCTCTTGATATTATTGCATTTTTTATTTTTCGTTTTTATCTGCCAAATAGGCTGTCTGCAATAGGCAAATAAAAATAAAAATAGTGATATCCTTTATTAAGAAAACAATATTGTCCTTTATTAAAAAACAATGCTGTTCTCTATATAATATAATGAATTTATTTTTTACAGTTTGACTTCGTATTCTGTTATCAATTTTTCATTTTATTATTTATTTTATTTTTAATATTTATTTATTTTTATCACTTGTTTGGCTTTGGGAACAACATTTTACGTTTTCATGATTTGTGTGTTTAGTTCGGTTTGGTCTTGGGGCTCTTGTTTTATAAAATCAAATAACCCAATCTACCATTTTGTGCTTAGCAAAAAGACAAACAATTTGTGTTAGAAATAAAATATTTTTAAGATATGACTCTTCTTTATAACTAATTTACAGATTATTAATACATAATAAACTGAAATTCTGTACAGAATATAATCAAATATTTTCAAATTACAGTTCGAGAAACAAATTTAACGATTCATGATTTTCTATAAGATCTATATTATTATTGCATATATTGTCGTAATAAAATATAAAATAAACAGTATTTTTGCTTACAAGTATAAAAATTTTTATGCCTGGTTTTTTAATATATGCAAAGTGCAAAAATATTTAACAACTGGGTCAAAAATTTCTAAAAAAAAGGAAAAAATCAACAAACGTCGCATCAGCCGGTTTCAATCAACACTGATTACATGACTGGAGATTGAGTTAACAAAGACAAGACAAGGACCATTTTCTAGGTTCGCATTTCGAGAAAATTTAATTTAAAAACCACTACGCTGATTTTTAAGATGCTTCTCTTGTTTTATTCCATTTTCCAATTAGAAGTTAAAAGCTGAAGAGAAATTCCAGTTTATATGGATTACCCTTCTTCCTCAATTGATTTATGCATTTAATATGATAAATAAATTTGAATTATGATGAATGACATTTCATATTTATCTTTATAGCTATTATATGTGGCCTTATCAAGAAATTCTAGAGAAATTAAATAAAAAAAAAAAAAAAGGATAAAATTATAATCCTGTTGCTTGGACATTCTAAACACTCAATAACATCGTTATTTTGCTTCAGCATAGGTTAAAGTTGTTAGATCACAAACGGCTAAGCCATAAAACTGAAAATAAAAAATTTTAATTGTTCATTGTTTATTTAAATTTGCGCCTTCAATGAAGTTTCCCTGCAAATAACTTACTATATGCAGGTAAGCCATCTTGACCGCAAACACGTTTCTTCTGGATTCTATGATAATCATGCAATAACTGTTATTATATCTTGCAAATCTTTTCGGTAATAATCATATTTTACTTTGAAAAGTTAAATTTACGTGAATTTTTTTTATTTTATTCTTTTTGGCCTTAATAATAGAATGAAGAACAAAATGTCTGACTACTGGGATCTGTTTAATAATTGATAGTTATGAAACTTCGATATTATTTTCTTTTTAAATTATATCAAATAATTATATAAAAAATAATTTAATATATTACAATACATAAGATATTTATAATGTTAAATTTTTCTTTTTAGAACTCGATTGGTATCAATTATAATATTAAAGATAACAACATATTTAATATCATTAGGAGAGACGTATGATTAATGATCCGTGAAACAGATAATAGGAGGGCTATTGAGGAGTTGAGTCCTCGAATTAGTTTTGTTTCTGGCACCTAAACGATATGGTGCAAAAGAAAATAATATATTTCGAATACAGAAAATACTAATGAAGTGCAAGCAGGTTCAAGTGAAAAAAATTCAAAATTTAAAAGTAAGAAATAATTTCACACTGTTTTCAATTTTAGATTGACGAAGTACAATTAATTACACTGTAATTATTTTTAATCACCATTATAAAATACTGTTAACTCATAATAAAAATAACCTTAGATTTCTCAATTAATTAAGATAACTAAAAGTTGCAGTAAGATAAAGATTTTCATTATAAAAGATTGAATATGTTTAGAATTGATTGAGGATTATAAAAACAAAAACCAATTGTTATGTAATTATTAAAACGTTTAAAATTTAAAATTGCATGAGTAAAAATATTTAAAATTTCAATCTACTCGCATTTTATTACAGTTTACATTTTTAGCATCTGTTTTGATATATTTTTTATTCAGATGTTTTATAATTTAATTGTCGAAAAATATTTGAAAAGAATCTATTGATAAACAGAAAAACACAAATATTTGTATTTTTTCCCTTTTTTCATAAATTGGTATAACAAGTTTTTTGTTTATTCTATAATATTGAGCTCATAGATTTGCGATAAAGAGATAATTGATTTTTCAAATACGATTAAATCCTTCGTCTATTTACAGAGGACATCTATTCCGAATTTGCTTTTACCTTAATTTAATCTAATTTATAACAAATAAATAGATTATTACCCAATTTAATAAATGATTTCTATTTGTCTTTGTCCAGTCGAATTCTCAATAAAACAGTTCTCTTCTTCATGATCTCCAGAAAAAAAATTCTCTTTATTTCCATAAATTAGTTTGTTTACATATTTTTTTATATACTGTATAATATTTTTGTTTTGATTCCTTATATCTCTTCTTCATGATCTCCAGAAAAAAAATTCTCTTTATTTCCATAAATTAGTTTGTTTATATATTTTTTTTATATACTGTATAATATTTTTGTTTTGATTCTTTATGATAGTTTATTATTTATTTGATTTTTCTATGCAATCTACTTTGAATTTTTCAATTAAAACTCTTTGGTAAACCATAATTATTTTGCTCCGAATGTTTTGTTCAAAATGTTAAACTTCAAAAAGATATTTCATAATCTTACACAAAGAAAATGAAACAGAAACTAGCAAAAATCCAAAGAAGCATGGAAAGATATATGTTAGAATTTACCAGGAGACATCGCAAGAGCTACACATAGATAACAAAACAAACTAGAATAGAAGACATAATGATAGCAGTTAGAAGCAGTAAGTGGCCTTGCTACATAGCAAGACACACCGATAACCGATAGACAAAGAGAATTACAGAGTGCAACTAAGGCAAGGGAAGAGACATCCTGACAAGCAATACAAATTATGCAGAGATGACATAAAGAAAAGTAACTGGTTCCTAATGGATGCAGACTGCATATGAAAGCAAAAGAACGAGGCATATGTGGATGAAAAATAGTGATAATGCTAATTGAATTATAATGTAAACTCTTTGTATGATTTAAAATGTGTTTGTGATTTTAATAGCAATAAATTTTGAACCATTCCATGTTTATTTAACCAAACTCTTAAGCATCATTTATTAATCGAAAGAATGAAGAAAATTATTATTATTTTTAATAAGATACAAATTTATCACATTTTATCAATTTATGCAGAATATGTCTTATGGTATGAAATAAATGGATAGTAAATGCTTATGGTATGAAATAAATGGATAGTAATAGTAATCATAATTAAAATAAAATTTTAGGATTTCATGAAATACATTGAAAAAAGTATTTTGTTAAAGTTCTCTACGTTTTGCAACGTTGGATTCATATCAAAGATGCAATCTAATTATGAAAATATTTTTATATAACTAGTGAATAAATATCTAAATTCCATTCAATGATAATTACTCTCAGAAAAATCACAAGGGATATTATTAGAAACAGTCGTCAAAATTTATATCTTTTATAATTTTGTAATTATTATAAGTATTCACACCACGTTAGCTGTAAAATAATAAATATGAAAATGATACGACTGACTATTATAATATGTTAGAAATTTATTGTTTTGACAATTTGCTAAACCAACTAACTTAACGTGATATCAGCGAAAGTATCCATCTGGAATAATCGGATTATTTCTGATAAGTAGATTCAGTATAACATCTGCATTAAGTAACTGTCTTAACTATGTAGAAGATTTCTAATTCCTACATTTTACTGGTAAAGGAGCCAAACGTATAAATAAGTCTTCTTTCCACTTTTATCTAAAGGAAGGGCTATCGCGTTACAACTCTTCTCTTAATCTTTGGGATTGTAAAAAAAGAAAATTCAGTCGAAGCCGGTTATTAGGGAGTCGGCTATTAGGGAAATTCGGATAAAAGGGACAAATACGTCCGGTTCCGGCGAAAAACCCATATTTTGTGCGTATTTTTCGTCGGATATAGTGGATTCGGAAATAATTGAAAATTCGGCTATAAGAGAGATAATTTTTCATTTTGCTGTACTCTCCCTTGTGATGACTTACTTTTCATCCTGCTTTATCTCGGCCGGCCATCAATGTAATTTATTTAAAAATAACAAAAACATCATAAAATCCAATTTTTTGCTTTTTTCTCTCTCTCTATTCCCCGACCGCAAATCTTAGTTAAATTAAAATTGTAGTTCCTCTTAAAAAGACAAAATCCGCAGGTGGTGCTGTACCCTAAAAATGGCACCATCTACGCTGTACCCCAAAAATGGGCCACCTAATAATTTGTTATATAAGTTCGTAGAAGTTTTAGAGTTATACTCCAAGTATATGGGATTAGATGACAAGATTTCCGCTCATTTATATGAGCGGATAATATCTAGTATTATTTCCCATCTTATGTATACCGCAGATACAAGATCCATAATCGGTAATGGAATAATTACACAACTCAAATAATCGATATTCGGTTAAAAACCGAAATAACAACCCTAGTTGAAAACTCTTCAATGTTTACTTTGACACTTGACGAAGCGCAGATTTGCGCATTTGGATATTAGGAACATCACTTATAAGGCTGAACTCGCTCGAACCACAACACAACCACAAAATGGTGGTTGCCGTGTGGTTGGGTTGTGGCCGAAATCAACCACTCGCGAACTACTTATATGCGCATTCGGTAAGGAATTGCGCTTATATATGCGCAATTCGTTACTGACTGCTGATTGACAGGAAGCGCTGTCGGTGGCTAATGGTCAGTATGTCGCACTGTGTGAGTTGCGCTCGACCACTGACGACCACAATTTTGTAGATGATATCTACCACAAATTGCGACAGTCACTTTGAAACCGACTTCAGTTTAGTGGTCTTTCTGAGTTAGATTGTGCGTTTCTATATTAATATAATTATAATTCACGACTGTCCATCAGCAACCACCGTTTTGTGGTTGTGGCGTGGTTCTGTTGTGGTTCTTGTGAGATCAGCCTAAGAGACCAAAAAAAGTGTAGGTCCCATCGATTCCCTTATAACCGGCTTCGACTGTGTGTTGTTTTAGATAAAATATATTCTCTTTACAGAATGAGATCTGTATATTCATTTAAATTTATTGGACTTCCGCTAATTGCCAAAAATAGCGATTAATTAGCGCGGCTTTAGTATCCAACAACATATGTTGGATACTTATTCTTATCAATATCCATATAAGATTTTTAAAATACTGTATTCTGATATAGTAAAATTCAGGAAATTGTCGATATTTCCTAGAAATATTAATTGTGTTCAAGTAGAAAGTTGTGTTCAAAGACGAAAGATAAAGAATTAACAATCATTAATTATAAACTGGTGTATAAATAGAATTAATTAATATATAATTAATTTAAAATGCTAATGATACAGCAATTACATAAAAATGACAGGATTTATACTCTTGACTGCTTATTCAGTCAGAATGAGGTATTTTTTCTTTAGTAATAAAATAATAAATTTCACTCAAGTTTTGATAAAAATTCCTGAATATCTACATATCCAGTAGACATGACACCTTTCTCAATGTTGTACTCTAATTTTTTATTGTCTTTAGTAATAAAATAATAAATTTCACTCAAGTTTTGATAAAAATTCCTGAATATCTACGTATCCAGTGGACATGACAACTTTCTCAATGTTGTACTCTAATTTTTTATTTTTTGTGTTAAATTGCATAATAATGTTGGATAAATTTTAAAAAGAACATTAAAATGCACAATAAAAATACAAAATAAAAATGTGTATAAACTGTAGACTAAGTATTACGACTTAAATTCCAAAGAAAAAGAGCAATGATGGTCTACCGTGTCTGCATAATAATTTCATATAATGAATACTGATTTTGATGATGTTCACTATACTATATGATATTGAATTTACTAAGTGAATTAATTGAAAAATTTTTCATTTATTAAGTAGTCAGTTGTATTTATTTTAAAAAGGATTTCTACATAAAATATCGCGTTATACCTTTCATAAGTTTCTGTAACAAACTATATAATATATTGTATCAAAATACATTTTTCAAGCTTCCTAAAAACCTTTTTTTCATTCATTGATCAAAAAATATTCATTCAAATTTTTATTTCAAAATTTAAGTTGCATTCAAATGCAAAGTATACAGATAAACAATTTAACTAAGTATTGCTAATCTTTATTTTCATGCAGCTTAGTCTGTCATCTTGGCTATTCATTATATTTTTTAATTATTAATAATAATTTATTTGCTTATTATTATTAATAATATATATACTGTAAGTGTATAAATTGATTAATAAATATCAATATGTAATTACTGTATTATTAGCATTTAAAATTAATTATATATTAATTAATTGTATTTATACACCAGTTTGTAATTAATGATTGTTAATTCTTTATCTTTCCATCTTCGACCAAGTATCAGTCAAATTTATTGTATCTAACTAATTTTCTATCTAAGAATGATCTAACAGTAATTAATACAAAATGATGATGATAACACTATATTTACGTAATAAATGGCACTATTTTTCACAATTAATGAATATGTTTGTTTCTACAATTAATTTTAATTATTCCCTTCTGTTTTGTCATTTTTACTTTAATATGGTCGTTATTGCCTGTTTAATACTAAAAAATAATATTTTCTTTGTAAATTGTTTGTTTATACACACAAGCATATATATATGTATAATATATTTATATATATTTTAAATTTTCTTTATTTTAAAAATATTTTTTAAACTGTTTCTTTCTTTGCGCTCTTTAAACTATTGTTCCTTCAGCAAGTTTAATTCTTCTGTTCTCATTAATTAGCCTACTTAATTTAAAGAAGTTTCTGGAAATATTATAGCAGAAATTTACAAAATATTAAGATAAAGTGAAAAAAACTCAAATTAAAATAAATAGTTGTTAAAAATATTTTTAATAATAGCGCAAAGCTCGTTTTTCATTAATTGAATATAATAAATGATACGCTGTAATTAAATAATAAAATTAGACGAAAAATTGAGGATTAAAGAAAATTTAATTCTATAATAAATCTTTCTAACTTAAATAAGAGATAAAACGAAACACGACGATATATCATTTGTCAGAAATAAGATGATATCATCACTATTTTCACGCATCTTTTTAATAAAGTTAATAAAAGTTATTGGCCATAAACTAATAATTAAATTAATTGCAATCAAAAAAAAGTTAAGAAAATACTCTTAATAGTAATTATAAATAAATCTTTAACTTTTTATAATAATTTGTACAATTTTCATGCCATTATTAATTACTATAAAAAGATTTTATTTAATTATAACATATGACAAATATAAATGAAAAATATATTATTAAAATTTAAAGCAAATATCTTCTGAATTTTATTTAATAATGATTATTTTATCAAAATATTCAATATATATGATATTTAATAAACTTTAAAGTATTCTATAATTATATATTAGAAATTTTTATTTACTGAATTAATAATTTCTTAACAACCTACCCTCTGCAAAGGAGTCATAAATAAGCACGTATCATTTAAATTATCTAAATACAGTTCTTTCCTGCAAATTAAAAGAATTATTTTAAAAAATCTTAAAATATTTTTATAAGAATTTATTTTTATGAAAACATCTTTGAAACAAAAGATGTTATCATACAGAAGGATCTCATCTGACTGTGACTCATCAAACTGGATGAAATTTTGTAGAATAAGGTTATTAATAATAACTAATTATTATAATTGTGTTCTATATTTCAGAGGTGTGTCAGTAGCATATATACAGTGCAAACTCAGTAGTTTTGAATCCCAATAAATTTTTTTAATTAAATATCAATACAAATAACTTTTATTTATATATATTTTTTTGTTTATTTATTTAGATTAGTACTTTTTGATGATAACTGTATTGGCTTGAGTTGTATAAGTTCACTTTCATATTTTGAACATATATTTAAGAGCAAAAAGTAAATGCATTATTATTTCATTCTGTATTTATAAATATATTATAAATACTTTTATTTTTCATTTCAAAAATTCTTTTAATAATTATTGTACATATTGAGGAATTATAATTTTGACTTTTCAATATACAGTATGCAGGTAATTCTCAGTTTATGAGTTCCCATTTAATGAGTTCATAGATTTGAGTTTTTATTAAACATAAAATATCAAAAATATAAACATTAATTGTAAAAATAAAAGGATAAGCATTCATAAACATACATTTCAAATTATATATATAACTAAACAATATAGTATGACTGAGTTTGCAAAAGAAACTGTCTTCATAACTTGAAATAACAGCATTCTAACAGCAATTGATATCAATTGCTGTTGACTACTGTTATTTCAAGTTATTGTTTATTCCTGTTATCAGCAGTTAATTAGGATTTTAATTTGTGTTCTTAGTAGAGCCAGCTAAATAAATGGATAGAATTCTAGAATTCAGAAAAGAAACTCTATTATCTGTTAGTAAATAAGAAAAGTCAAATTGGTGGCACAAGAAGCAGTAGCAGCATATTCTCTAGCTATCAGCTTTACCAGTACATTTTGTAAATAATTTTCATTCTTAGATTGTTTATAAGACATGCATATAGCATATTACATTGTAAATAGTTAATATTGCATTATCCTGTTATAATAAGCTCTCTTGGATGATATAATATGCCACTGATAATATAAATTCAATTTAGACAGCAATTCATCTATATAAAAAGCTCATCTACTTATCGTCAATAACAACAAATAAAAATTCTTGAAAATTATTATTTAAAATTATTTATGCCATATAAATGCTAATTATTATAGAATCTGCTTGATTTTAAAAGTCACATTTTCATTTCTTTAGATAAATAATTATTTTAGCATAAATTATAGATTTTGTTGGCAATAGACAATAGTTATCAGGAAAAAAAAAAAGTTTTGGCTAAATCAGTAGTTCTGAACCAGTATGCAGCACATTGGGGTAGTGCACATTGATTGTATCACACTGGTGTACCACAAGAAAAATATGTATGTATGAAAACTGCATTTTTTCTCTTTAAAAATGTATTTTTTTAATTAATAATAATTTTATTTAATGTAAACATGTCCACATATAATGTTTGCTATTTTATACAGAGGTAGAATTAATACAGAAAGTAATACAGAATTATACTATTGTTGCTGAGAGGAAAAGTCTTATTTGACTTTTAGAACTTAAAAAATTACTGGTGTTTTTTGAAAACAGAAATAAAAGCATTTATTATTATTTGAAAATGAGTTGTGATATGTAAAATTATATTATCTATCAGATATATTTCATCATTTGAATATAATTAATACCTCTCTATAGAATCATGATAAAAATATATTAACTGATAAATTATTTGCTTTTAAGAAAAAAAACTCCTTTGAATTAACAAAATTACTGAAAATAATCAAAAAATATTTACATCTATCAATAAAATGTCAGAAAAATCTGTTTGTAATATAAGAAAACATTTGCAAATACAGATTCAAAGTTTAAAATGTATTTTCAGAATTTGCAAATTTAAAACTTTGTCTGGATAAGAAACTCATTTTTAATAATTAATACAACATTTGATTTATCCTTTAAGAAGAGGAATCAATATTTTTAATTTTAGATAGAAATTTAAAAGTGAAATTTGCAGAAATTTCTGTTGATTCTTTCTGAATAAAATTCAAAAAAGTATGAAAATTTATCAACAAAAGCAGCAAATATATTATTATTGTTTTCCACTTCAAATACTATATATATGCAAATTAGGATTTTCAATTAGAACTAATATAAAAAATAAAAAATGCAAGTAGCATTGTTTCAGATCAGAGTTAAACTAGAAGACATAAAACAAAGTAGACATAAAATTTATATTATTCACTTATTTTTGTTTTATTCTTGATATTGTTTTATATATATATATATATATTTGTATTCTAGTCCAATAAGTAGAGTTGTAATGTAATTTTTTGAGATTTTTGTATTGAATATCTATTACTTTATGACAATTATAATTAATATTGTTTGCATATAGTTACTGTATATGCAATAATAATTATACTATTGTTTTTGCAAAAACATATAATGAATATATTTAAATTATAAAAATATTTTAATTTTTATTATTCACTCTGTTGAATTCATTTGTGTGCTACCAAAATATTAACAGTCTATAACTGGGCCACAAACTCAAAATGTGATTCAATGGTTATCATCTATTATATCAATGCACCTATTGGAACAAAGAAATATAATAATAATTAGATGTAACTATAATGATTAAAGGAAACATCAAAATATTTAATCTTTAAAAAATTTATTAAAAAAAAATTGTTGATCAGATAGAATTAGATAAGATTTGATCAGATGAATCAATACCTAGAAATCACTATACTGCAAAATTTCCTCAAATTCAGTGTGTCATAGTTGACAGAGTCCTCTTGTTAAATCAAATAAAAAAAACATTGATATATATTTTTTATTATTATTCAGTTATATTTTTATTTTCAAATTATTAAAAATAATTTCTTA
This sequence comes from Olivierus martensii, assembly GCA_000484575.1. NCBI lineage: Eukaryota > Metazoa > Arthropoda > Arachnida > Scorpiones > Buthidae > Olivierus > Olivierus martensii. The sequence continues at coordinate 58,328 of AYEL01075039.1, read as the reverse complement.
TTTTTGTTATTAATACAAAATCAAGTTCTTAGAATAACAACTGAGCAAAAATCATTATTTTATTATTTTGTCAAAATAATGAACAATAAATCATTATTGTTACATTATTTTGTTTACTAATTATTTTTTATAAGCATATTTCCTTGTCATCAAATATAAAAATTTATGCACTCATAAAATATAATTTTTGGATTTTTCTAAATTTTTTAATTATTAATAAGTTTTTGTTTTTTCTATAATCTATTATTAAATTGTTTTTCATCTTTATTTAAACTTATGTAATTATTTATAACATCATGTTGGAGTTTTAAAAAAAGATTTTGTGATCTTGAAATTAGAATTTGATTATTTGTAACTTAGAATGTTCTTAGAAAGAATGAGCTTGTATTCCAGAATGAAGGTTGAAGATGGCTGCTTGTTAGCTGAAAACTTTTCTTTCTCTTTTAAATGATTTTTTATTTAAATTAAACCAGTTTACTGCTAAACAGCTTATTTACTCTCATATTATAATACTTCTTATTGCAAATATAAAATAAAAGTAAACTATAAGCCAAATAGTAATAGTAACAGTAATTTCAGATTTATAATATATATAGATAAATTGTATAAGAAATTTTTAAAAAATTTTCTTTGGGGTTCAGTCTGCCACTTCCAATCACACAATGAACTACTTTTGGCACAAGTGCCATAGGTTGGCCATCCCTGCCTTAGAGTATGTAGTTTCATATATTTTTGTCCAATATATCTGATTAAAATGACCCACACATTTTATGTGTGGGTCATTTTATGTGTGGGGTTTTGGCTCTTTTTTACCCTGCAACATCTTCAAGTCAATAAACCAAGGGCTAAGTCACATGATTTATCTGTGTGGCTATACTAACTTCATATGGCATAAAAAAAATCTATAAATAATCATAAAATACTACTTAAAATAATATATAAAACCTAAAATAATACATAAATCAATAAACTGTACAAAAATCATTCATTTTATTGCAATTTTAAATATTTTATTGTTCTAGACATTGTCTTGTTGTGACAATCATCATCATAAATCTGCCTACGTAAATGAAATTTAAAAAAATCTCTAGTTTCTAACCCCTCCAGCAGTTCTCCAAAGCAGAAATATGATATAATATTTATGACATATAGGAGAATGTATTAGAAGGCTTGAGTGGATAGTTGACCCTTAATCATTTCCCAAAATGTCACCTTCACCCAATGACCTGAGGCAATATAGCTCTTAAAAAATTATATACCCAAAATAGGAAAGTTCTCCAAACTTTTTCTAAGGGGTATATCTGTTGCCTGGATATTCAAGTTTAGTGACCTGAAAAAATGAGCAGTTTTATACTCATACATGGCTATATACAAAAGTTCTCCAAACTTTTTCTAAGGGGTATATCTGTTGCCTGGATATTCAAGTTTAGTGATCTGAAAAAATGAGCAGTTTTATACTCATACATGGCTATATAATCTGATACAGGGCTGATCTAATCAACTAGGGCAATTGTGCATGAATACGAATGCCAAGGCAGCTAGCAGTTTATGGAACAAATAAAGAAATATAGTCTATATAACTAAAGAAAATATTCATTTAATTTTTAATGGAATAAGAAAATAATTTTTAAATTTGTCCTAAATAAGAAAAATTAAAAAAACAAACAATTAATAAAGTATGGAAAAACTTTATAACAGCAGAATATTTTAAATAAATAATTTCTTCTTACTTTAAATTATCATCAACTCCTGCTAATAAATGATAAAACACATGAAAATTAGGTTCTCCTTCTGGACGTCGACATACACGAGTACGTTCCAACATAAATACCTATTTATAAATAAATATCTTTTAAATTAGATAAATATAAAACACTATTTACTCTCATTTTATTACAATTTATTAATACCATTATAAATTGTATAAAAAACGTCTGCTAAATATTTTTCTTTCTAAAATATTTTTTACCTCACAAAAATTGTTCTCTAAATAATTAACTCAAAATTATCATCAATAATCCACAGTTTTAATATATAAATTATAGATAAGAGATTAAATTTATCTTGTATAACATTTGTTATTTAATTATTATTGAATAAACATTATTATAAAAATTAGAGTATATTATATTTGCTATATTAAATTAAAAATATGATTTACAAATAAAATTGATTATGAATTATGTTTTCAATTTTTTTTTTAATAAAGATTTTGAAAATGTTTAAAATCAATAGTTTTTTAGTCTAACATTACATTGTTTATTTTTATGGAATTAAATTTTTTTTTTCAATGTAAGTATAGGTCAACAACCCAACTTCAATATAAAAGACCCAATAAAACTAACAAATTTAATTTGTATCAAAAATTCGATTTACAAGCTTTACCCTGTCTTTATGAGAAATTTATAATGAGTAAATGTTTTAAAAGTAGATCATAGCATCCCTTTTTAATACAGAGGAATACACAGACATACAACAGTATGTTACATAGATCTTTCATATATAGATTTCAAAAGGATATAGATATATTCTTTTGAAATCTATATATGAAAGGTCATACATGGGAGAAAGTAAAAAGAAATCTACTTCATTCCTCCATTACTTTTTTATATTCATTCTCTAGTCCTTGTCAATGACCACCGAAGGGGTGGGACACAGATTACCCTTCTCTTCTACATTTCTTCCACCTTATTTTTCAAATATCTTCCTTTTCTCTCCTCTTAATTCTGTGCTCGGACTATTATGCAGATTGACATGCATCTTGTTGCTTGTCTCTGTCAGTCTCCTCTTTTGGTCTGAGTAAAGCTTGTTGACCTCTCTTCCATATTTTTCCAGGAGAACAAAGATCCTGGAAAAGGATATACCAGGGGTCACTGGAAGATGTACTTCCCCCCCTTTTTTTAATATACAAATAGACCGATCTTATATATATATATATATATATCTCCATGTATTTTTTAATAACAGAATTAATAAGATAATGATTTTTGTTAATAATATGGTTGTTGAATATGGCTGATGCAAAGGTGCAATAAGGTGCAATGAGATTTTATGATAAAAGTCTTATTAACTGCTCTATGTATAAAATGATCCCCTAGATCAGGGGTCAGCAAACTATGGCTTGCGAGCCACATGCAGCTCTTTAAATAAGTACATGTGGCTCTGAAGTAAAATTGAAAATGAAACTATTAATATCATAGTTTCATTTATAAAAATTTTAAAGAATTTTATTCACATAATGGTGATTTCATTTGTTTTATAGGTCTCACAAAACTTCGTGGTACTAAGATGCACGAAGTGTGATATCAGGGAAAGCGAGCATGGGTGTATACAGAGAGAGCAGAGGGTGTGATTGAGCACATTGTGGCAGCTCAATGCTCATACTGATTAAAAACAATGAAATCAATTTTCTGTGTGATTTTTCTTCATTTAATAAAGATATAATTAATATTATAAATTGTTATAATATTACTTTAAATTTTCCTTATTTGTAAAAATATATTTATGGTTCTTTAATTTGTTATGAGTTTTGATGTTGAGTTTTGATGGAAGGGCCAGATTTGGCCCTTCCATCTCAAAATGACCCATTCTAGATAAATATTTTTTTCTGTAAAATTTCTTAGCCTATACATAAGTATATATATAAGTCAAGAAATTTCTGTATATAGAATTTTTGCAAAAAGGTTTTCAAAAACTTTTTTTTTTTACAAACTCTGATTAATTTTCACTAAACTTTTTAAAATTGTATTAGTTCTATTACAAATCAGTTATTCAAAAAAGTAAAAATTATTCAATTATATTAATTAATAGGAAAAAAAAATTGATCAAGATTGCAGAAGTTAAACTTTTATTTGTTCTCCTTCCGGTCTATCAAGGTCTAGGTCCGATGATAGTCCTGAAAGAGGTCAGAAACGTCAAAATATTTTATTTAATTAACGTTTCTGACCTCTTTCAGGACTATCATTGGACCTATACCTTGATAGACCGGAAGGAGATCAAATAAAAGTTTAACTTCTGCAATCTTGAATTATTTTTTTAAATAACTAGTATATAGTTTTGTTAATACCCTAATGTCTGCAAATTTTTATTCTAGATTAACAGAATAAGCCATCATAATGCTAAACCAAGTAAAGAATAAAACTAAGCACTATGCAGAAAATAAAACCTTTATTTCCTAAAGGAAGATTTTCGATCATTCCCCACTGGTCTTCTTCAGCTAAGGTCGAAAACGTTCCTTTAGGAAATAAAGGTTTTATTTTCTGCATATTGCTTGGTTATTCTTTACTCGGACTAGTTGCAGAATGTCTACAACTTTAATAATGCTAGACTACTGATATTCTACTGTACTATATTTGATAATAGCTAACTTATAGTATAGATATTGATTATAATTTTAATCTATAAATATAACTTCTCTTTACCAACCTGCCACGATGTCAGGCAAGGAGTACATAAAAGATGGCCACAAGGTTCAATTCGAATATCTTTATCATTTTCTGCACATATTTTACATAGCTGAAATGTTGAACCCATTTCACAATATAATTCATATTGTTCTTGAGTAACTCTGATATGGTCCTCTGGAGTAGCTTGCACTGCCCAACTAAGATCTGGATTTACATTTCTTCCATCAGGAAATAAATAACTGTAAATAAATATATTTTTTAATTTAATGAATTTAATTTAATACCTACTGTCCATCCAGCTTAGCTGCAACCATCGATGCAAATACACATATGCTAATTGAACAAGTCCAGTGACAAAATAGGGATGACAGCTTCACACACAGATATTTCAAATGCAAGATAACTGAAGTTGAATGGAAGTTTATTGTAATGTTGAATGCTAAATGATTAGTTTCGACGTTGGAAATAGTATATTTAACAGAACTCAATATAATATTAATTCAATAATTTTTATCTAATAAAATATAATCATTATATACATCTGGAATAAAAAAATAACAATATATTTTTTTTAGTAAATATTTTACCTTTAATTAATAACCATTCTCATCACACTCTGAATCAGCCGTTGAATCACTGTCAGTCAATGAAATACAGAGTAATTCACACACTTCTTCTATAATTGCGTCTTATCCTAGTAAGCTGCTTCTATTTTAATTACATGCTCGCAATATTTACGCCAGTTTTCAACAGATATGCTGCTTATAGTGTCTTCAGTTGTTTGAAAAAGTTTTGTCATGTTGATATCACCAATGGGATTAATATTGCATATGTATCTTTTTAATTTGGCCCACACATATTCAATGGCATTTAAATCACAGTGGTATGGTGGGAGACAAAGTGTTGTAAATCTGTGTTCTGCTAGAATACAATCAAATCAATAGGTTTTTACTTTAGGAGCATGTAATTTGATCAGCTCTAAAAGTTCAACCTTCAGCGAATCAGATGAATGTTGAATAGCATTCATAGAAAGCCAATCCAGAATAATTCTTTTAGTATTGCTTGAATTTGGTAGCTTGTTTAAGTGGACTGAATGATACGGAGAATTATCAATAACAGCAGCAGCATTTTTAGGCAAATTTGGAATGTTTTTCTTTTACCCATTTCTCATAAATAGTAGAGTTCATTTGTCCGTGATAATTACCTGTGGTCATATTTGCTTTGTATATAAGTTTAGTATTTGGTAGAAATACTACCTGCGCACATCCATCTGCATACACAACACACTACATAAATCCACCTGCGCACAAAACAATAATTTGACATGAAGCGTTTCCACTTCGAAAAACTCCATCTGTGTCACTTGATTGCCAGCATTTACCAAATGTCAAATTGCTATTGACCCATGTTTCGTCAATATAAACAACAGGTCTTTTTTCCTCTCGATACCTTTTTATATTCCTTAGAAATTGCCTTCTCATTAAAATGATATCACTCCTTTCAGTTAGAATTTTCCTTTTATTTTGGCTTCGTTTCCATCTAAATCCTACTTTATGTAAAATCTGTATTAATATTTCTTTTTTCCAAGTGAAGTTGATTTTTCATTTAAAACTGGTAATAATTTGTTTAATGAAGGAACTTTCTTTTCTCAGGTGTAAAACTCTTGCACCGTACACCTAATAAACATCACAATCAAAATCATCTATTCCAGTTGTCTGCATAATGTCCACCTTTCTCCGCTTTTTCAGAGAGAGAAAAACTTGGTTCAGCTTGTCCTGCTGACTCTCGATGAATCTTTTTTATTGTCGTCAATGATACACCACATAGCTGACTTGCTCGTTTGGTGGAATAAGAAACAGGAATTACAAATATTACAGCACAAATTATAAGTGGAAAAGTTCTTTATTATAACTGAAGATCTTTCAGCTTCATTAAGCCATCGTCAGCATAATACAGAAACAAATAAATTCGAAATAAATATATACAAACAAAAAAGCATTTCGTCAAACTGTTGGGTTAGTCCACTTTACCTTAATACGACTCAATTATAACAATTTCATACGTTTTGCATGTTATATCTTGAAGGCTGTTTAGTAGATGCTGTGTTTAATGTAAAACGTGATAAAATATCGAAGTTTTCCTAAATGCTTCATAATTGAATGCTTTATGTTTTAATTTATTATTATTACTATAAATTATTTATTTATTTAATAAAGAGTGTGTAGACTGTAATGATTTTAGCCTTGAAGTATGAATAAATAAATAATAAGCGAAAGGAGAGCATAAGAAAGAAAACTAAAGTTTCTGCTAAAAGGAGTGTAGCAGGTCATTAGCGGAAATAGGACTGTTAATATAAAATATAATAAATAAAGGAAATATTAAAATACCTAAATTGTCGGTATTTTTCCAATAATAGTAATAAATTATGTACAGTATATATATATTGGATTAGATTACAGGCAGGATTTAGTACAAATAAAAAAATTGTGAGATTAGCTGATTACTAAAGCACAGAAGATGGATCATAGAAGGCTGGCAGAACTCGATGCAAAAGAGGAACTCTAGAGAACAGGAAGAGCATTAGTTCTAGGGATGAAAAGCACATGATGATACAAAATCAGCACAACAAGCAAAACTATATTTTACTGAGAATTAAACTAAGGTGTACCACTGTTTGGAGATTAGTTGGTAGAAAAATACCAATATCTGAAATGAATTTAGAAAATACTTGGAAACTGTTAATGTGTTTCGTAATAAAATTTAAATTAAAGTCCAATTTTTCTTTCAAAACAGTGTTTCATTCAAGTTCAACAGGATAGTTATTGTAGTGAGAACAATGGAAGATGAAATGAATGGTATCTTGCATACTGATGCCATCAAAATCGCATTGTGGATTATCAGAAATTCTAAAACGATATAATAAGGCATCCTAGTTTCCATGGCCACTTGTTATCTGACAATTTGGAAATTTGGCGAATCAGGAAGATTTAATTCTTGCGAAGATGTTCGGCAAAAAGGAATAAGTTATTCTTCCGCGATCATAATTGTCCAGCGATATTGCCAGTTAATTAAAGAATTTTCTTCATGATATATCTCATAGCAGATGGGTTAATTTTATTAAAGGAAATTTCGTTTTGACCATGTTGAACGGTACGGTATAGTGTTCGCTCCCTCATTTGCTTCAATTATACTATGAGATGAAGCTATGAGGCTACATTTACTATGTTATATGTTATAGCTAATGTTCAGAAAATTCCATTATGAAATTATATTTAGAAATAATTTGCAGAGAATTAGTAATACTAATATTAATACTGAGTTGCTGAATTAATTTAGGATGGTAAAAAAGAGAAAGAGTAATTAGCTGTCACTTATGATTTAAAAAATTTATGATTGTTTAAATATATTATAATTATGAACATAATTAAGAAATTTGACTTCCTATTATTATGGTTATAATGAAGAAATTTGAAAATAGTAAATAGCGTGGAGCCTGTAGCATCTAGCATTTAGATTGAAAAATCCAGAGAGATAATGCAATTCGAGGTATTATAGATAAAAAGAAGGAAAGTCAACATAAGGTTTAGTTTTATAACTATTATTTTAGGTAAGAATGTAATAATTGTGAATAATGCTAATGTCTCAGAAGAACGTCTATTTTTAATGTCAGAGTGACTTAAATCAGAATAACTTTCGGGATTATCAATATAACAAAATGGAGATCATTAATAAGTTCATTAATTGAATTAGTGAGCTGATAATCGTTGTGCTTGATAAAACTGATAAGTTCAATGGGAATTTTATGTTCGTGACTGATGAACCATTTTACTGAGAGCTCAATGATATTCAGATCGATATGTAAAATTCCTACAAGAACAAGCAAAGCTTCAGTGGTATAGTAAGAGAAAATTTACATATACCAATTATATTTTCCTTTGTATAGAAATTAATATTTTTATTTTCAATTTAATTGTTAGCATTCAAATTGTTCCAGACTAATAATAGCCAGTTCAAAGTAGCACAATGAATTAATTTTATTTATATTGTACTCTAAACCCCAAGTATTAGCAGCGATAGGAAAGAGTGACTTATTCAGTTTAACTGCCTTAATAGGGATTTTACTAAAATGTGCATTTCAGGTGAGCTCTCTATCAAATATCACAGCTGAGTATTTCATCTGATTAATATTTTTATTCTATTTTGTCCAGAATGAATATAATTCCTCAAGAATGATTATTACTACAATCAAACTCCGATAAGACGCTGCAGTTAAGTTGCCATCTTCGCTGACAGCCAAGAAATTTGGCAAAACGGTTGATGGTTAATCACGTCTCTTTAAGCCTGGTTCACACATAGGTTGTAGAAAATTTCAGATCGTAAGAACCAGATCGTTTTCATTATTTATTCCGTACCAAATAATACTGAACAATAGTAGTAGTAGTAAAATAGGGAGGGTACTTTTTCAGCCCAAGCACCGCGATCAGCAGTGGTCTATTGTGCACCCCAATCAAATCATCCCAGAAGAAGGCCTGTCTTAAGAACAAACGACAGTATATTCTTCAATGGGACAGAGGCAAGATTTTCGGGAACAGGAAAGTACATCCCCAAGAGATCACACTTATACTGAACAATAAGTTGTATACATTGTTTTTTACAGAGAACTGAAAGTAAAGGATCAGAACAGCTGATGGACATGTTTTCTAGAGAGTACTGTACATATACGGTACGTATATTATATTGTAAATTATACAGTTTTTTAGGAATGTTAAGTTTAAATACTAAATATAAATGTACTGTATTTTATTAAATTTAATAAATTCGGAGTTCATTTTCATTTCTATACTACACGTATTTTCGATAAACCGCCAACCCCGATTAGCCGCCAAAATCGATCATTAAAAATTTAATAATTTTCATAAAAAAGATCTGTAAAATCAAATAATGGAAAAGTTGATGTGATCGATTCATCCTAATTAATTTCCTCAAAATCGAAATGTATTCAAATGCAAATCCTTATTATTCCAATAATAATGAACCGATTTTGGAAATTTTCTATACGTTTCTATCACTACAACACGCAAGTTCCTTTCAAATCAAATAATAAATTCTGTATTCGACTTTTACCTGGAAAAATATTCAAAGCAAAAAATATTTTATTGTAAAATTTACAAATAATTAAATCATTAATATTAATCAAAAAGTACCTTTCTAGCGCTGTATAAGCTATTGTATAAAACATGGGACAAATAATAATGATTAAAATATTCTAAAAAATTTCAAAGAAAATTCGAATGTAACTTCAATATTCATACCTTAAGAAAAATACTATAAACTGAAGTTCCTATTTGAAACTTTAGAATAATATAATTATTTAATAAAATATTAATTGTTATATGTACATCTGCAAAATGAATAAAAGTTTATTATATGAATATTTGTTTGTTTGATAAATAAATATTAATTTAACTAAAGTCTGGTCGATAACAAAAATGCACGAAATTGAATTTTATTTAATAAGCAGTATGTTTCAATGTAGCAATCGCGTGACATGTGATGTATTCGTCACATGTTGTTTTATATTTAAATTAACTTCACATTTCATATATAATCCCAGTCTCTGTGATAATTTCTTTTAAATCAGGTTCTTATTTCTGATCTTTGGGTAAGTATTTAAATTTTTTTAATAAACTAGAGTGACTCTAAACTAAGTATTATAGTGTCTTTCCGACTATTATAATAATTGTCATTTTGAACAAAATTCCTCGTAAGTTTCGTTTTTACTGAAATATTGTTGATCTAACAATTTTGTTTGAGAAAAGTGCTGAATAAGACACAGACTGCCAAATTTGATACATGAAGTTCGATTAATAAAACAATTAGAGTATTTTGAAAATAGAAAATTTTCAGATAATTTTAATTGAGCTAGGATATGTCTATACTGTGTACAAATTTAGTCAAAAGCGTTTAAACAATGCGATATATTGATTTGTTTATGGAAAAAGAATCCACCATTTTCCCTCAGTAATTCTGATTTGATTCTGCTGAAATTTTCAGCGGTATTCAAGTAATCTAAGAGATATCTATATCTCAAATTTTATCGATTATTATCAATTATCGGTTGAACGATGAAATCTGTTGTTATATTTGCAGTGGAGGAGGAGGAGAAAGAGGAACAAAAAAGGAAACACTAAGATCTTTTTCCAATTTTTGCAATTTTTAAACTGTTCTAGTTCATTTAGTAATTGGATTGGAACAATTAATATATGGCAATCGTTTTGAATTCAATACTTTTCAACGTGAAACTGCGTAGTAACGTGATAATCACAATGAAAATAAGCAAATTATTTTTTCAGCGATAATGGGCAATGATTATCACGCTTAATTTCCAGAAAAATGAATTAGTTGAGATAATCAAATAGACAAAAGGAAATAATTCATTATAAAAGGCACTAAATAAATAAAAAGAATAGAAACATTTGTCTTTTCTCTTATAACAGCCTAGTGAAATGGTGTATAAATATTTTCCTTTATGCTATTGAAACGATACACAGTATTATATATCACTTAATACATCTACGAAAATATAGAAAAATTATATGCAATAAATGCCCAATTAAATTGAATGATTCGGATAGTATTTTGTTTTAATATTTCCAAATTAACATCAGGAATCACGAGACGATTTCACATATTAGATTTTTAAAAATTCTTTATTTTTAAAAATCTAATATGTGAAATGGACTGTGTTCCTTAAAGAATGTTGTCAGAATATAGAAGCAGGTGACAAACTTTTTGGAACGAACTTTACAATATGCCAGCTTAAGTAATTTAACCTTCTAGTTTTGTTTCCCAAGGATATTTCAGACAAAATAGTACTAGAAATGAAGTTCTTTCATGAACTGAGATGCTCATATAGTTAGTTGACTGACTGATATTTGTAATAGTAACTCTTAAAATCGTTGACAGTATTTCATTCAGGATTAAATTGAGAATACTGACTTTGAGAGAACTTTTCTGACAAAATGGCAAGATCTTGGTAACTCTGGATGTGCATACACCTAACCTTCAATTTACATGGTAGATTGATTCTGTAAAAGTACTGTGTAAATCAATATTATATAAATCAAGGCTTGCATTTGTATGGAAAATCAAAGGATAGATTTCATAACACTCAAATTATTTGCATTTTATTCAAAATAAATTACGAATAAAGTTAAAAATAATTTTATACAGATATACAACAAAAATTTAAGAATAAGGTGCAAACCATTTTAAATGTATGAAAATAAGCATATTCTGTATCTTCTCTTGTTAATAATGAAAATCTTTCTCAGTTCAAAATTGCCATTACTACTGCTAAGTTCCTCTATTTCAGAATTTTTTAATTTGTTTTAATAAAGAAATTTTTGGAATTGGTTTAATAAAATCCATTATCACTGTTTGCTTTTTACTTTTACTTAATTCTTTATAAATCTCTTCATATTGAGTTAAGAAGTTTCATAATTCCCTTCCAAATCTTAAGCTGTGATCATGTTTGGATCAATGTCGAGGAAATGATTTATTAAAAAATTAACATAACTGATAATTTTTATTATTTTTCAACATTTATAAATTGTTATATATGCTAATTAACAATTATAATAATTAAATATTATATAAAAATTAAAGATCATGTATACTGTACAATATACATAGAGGTAGGTTGCTTACCAAATGTAACAGCAAAGGATTTTATCTGTTGTTTCTATGATCTGGAATATCATCATTGTTCTCAGTGTTGTATTTAAACTGTACTAAATTGAAATTGTAATATGTAAAATGAAAATTCGGTATAAATTTTCCACCATATTAAATTGAAATTGTGCAATTCAAGTACTGTATAAATTGAGAGTTAGGTGTATTTCTTTTTTTCATGCATATTCATTTTATATAGTTAGAACTCTATCTCTGTTACTCCACAGAATTCCATATCCTCCATATTTTCATTAGATCAGCATCTTAGAGGAAGTTTTTTTTGGGAGAATATTGATCTGCATATCAGCCTTGGCATTAGTTTTTTTGTGTTCTCTGAATGAAAAGGAAACTTATATTCCTTATTACGCCATCATGTCTATCTGTCCCCCCCACTAATAATTGTTGGGCCAATGAGCATACAGGTATGCCTCGATTAGTGTGAGTTCGAATAATGTGATATTCAATTAGTGTGACTTATAAAAATGATACCATTTTTCAGTTAGTGCAAGCAAATATTCGATTAATGCGAATTGTAAGCATAGACCAGTCTTACTAGCAAAGGTCCGTCCCCTTTTATGATGTCAATTAACAAATTGCACTACTAACAAAGTTCCGCTCCTTTTATGATGTCAATTAACAAATTACCGTTAATTTTCGGTTAGTAAGATTTATGATGTCAATTAACAAACTACCGTTAATTTTCGGTTAGTAAAACCATGTTAATTAGTAAAACTGGACGAGGAGCAGTCCAAGAACGGTCACACGATTTTGAAATTATGATGTCAATTAACAAATTACCGTTAATATTCGGTTAGTAAAACCGGACGAGGAGCAGTCCAAGAACAGTCACTTGGCTTTGAAGGAGTGAAACACCAGAAAGATTCAAGAACAGTCACTTGGCTTTGAAGGGGTGAAACACCAGAAAGATGGCAAGAACAGTCACTTGGCTTTGAAGGGGTGAAACACCAGAAAGATGGGCCGTTAGCTATTATTTGCCTGTTATACTGCTGTGCTATTCATATTATTTATTTTCTTTTGTTTATTACCTGATTTCTTTATCTTAAAATAAAATAGCGCGAGAAATTCGTGGAACCAATTATTCGCGCTAATCGAGGCCTACCTGTATATTTATTTTTTCTAAATTTGTTTTGGCAACACTGCATGTAATATTATTCTATTTTATTGTTACTCTCAATCATTTATTATTATTTCTATTATGGAGGACAAGGTTCTCCGAGCTGGGTAGTACAATAAATATTTTTATTGTTTGTTTAATCCTCTAAGGCAATGGTTCTCAACCACTGTGCCGCAGCACCAAACCTTTGATGGTATGCCACTGTGCCACGGCACACTAGTGTGCTGCCAAACCTTTGAAGGTGTGCTGCAAAAAATTAAGAATGAATTGTATGTATGTAATTGTATGAATCATATATATTAATAGTGAAGCATGGCTGGATATCCCTTTTGCAGTTGAACCACTGTACTGATTCCTGTAAATAGGGTATCGTTAGAAAAATCTAACCCCTGAATTTCTGTCAAAATTTTTTGTTGTTATTCATGATTAAAAAATTAAGAAATAAAAATTAAATTAAAATTATAGTTTTTCTAAAAAGACAAAATTCGCAGGTGGCGCTATAACTTAATAAGAGTCTCCATTTAATGATCCAGTACACGAGCATGTATGTAATTTAAATTTAATAAATAAGAATAAATATAATAATATGTTAATAAAAATTTGTTGTTAAATCTAAATTATTATTTAAAATATTTAAGTGTGCCACTAAATTTTAAAATATTAATATGTGTTTCTCAACAGAAAAAAGGTTGACAATTACTGCTTTAAGATCTCTATATATTCCCAATCTTAAGCCTCATTAAAGCATATAAAATATTGATTAAGAAGTGTGAAGTGTATACATGCTGAAGTCTTTGTTTTATCATAATCTATTAATCTTATATCTATTGCATATCCTTATTAGAGTTTTGTTTTGATTCTGCCTATTTATGGGAGTTTGACTGCTAATGTTCTGAAAAGATTCTTATTGCTGTGTTGTTGCATTTATGCTTACATTAGAGCATAAATGAAGAGGATTACTCTAAAACTTTCTTTGATTTATGTGAATAAATTTGGGAATCAGTGCAAAACACTATGTTATTTATTATCTTAAATGTAGATGTGGTGCTCTTTATATATAATATGTATTTTGAATTTGTAAATGTTTGTTAGAATTTTGTTCTTATATATATTATATTTTTAAACTGTTTAATTTTTAAAATGTATTTTGCAAAATTGATTTTGTTTGAATCAAACTATTGCTTATTCTATTCGAATACATATTGTAAAAATGAGGATGACAATATAGACTGAATAAAAAATATTTTCTGTCATTTCTACAGTTTGATTTTTATTTTATTTAGGAATAAGGATTAAATATAGAAGTTGATGAATGCAAAAAAGTTATTGATTTTAATCAATAAGAATTGTCATTATTTAATGATTGATGATACAATGTCAGAATTTTATTCCAATTATTTCTATCATGTTTTACATCAGAGCAGAATTATGCTCTTAACCCAATATTTACTGAATATTTATAGTCTCAATATTTACTTTGTTTTCTGTGACTTATGACCTCTCTAGAAGATGGTACACTAATGTCATCTGTTAATATTTCATGAAATTTTCTTGTTCCTTTTTTTTTTAAATTATATGCAAATTTCAGAGATTAAAAGAAATGTGTAAATCTGAAATATCTAATGTGTTTAATTTTTAATTGAAATTATAATTCATGAACTTTTTTTATTCTATTTGGACTATTTTTTATTCTATTTGGATTTATCTTCATTATTCTTAATTATGCTAATCAATTAATTTTTTATTTTCTACTTTTAAATATAATTTTTGAATGTTTGTGTTCTGAACTGTAAAAATATTTATTTTTACTAATGAATTCTTAAGTTTTTGAAATTTGTTCATAATTTGATTATTCTTTATTATTCTGTAATGATTTTTCCATTTTTCTTTTGCGCATTTCAAAATCATGCAGAGTTTGCATCAAAATTACATGCAGAGTTTGAAGAATTAAAAATTGTCAATAAATCCTAATTTTTAATGCATTTAATTGATACTCACAGCTAAAAATTCATCAATTATATATTATTTTTTACTAAATTTGGATTTACCTTCATTATTTTGTGCTAACTGATTAATTTTTTATTTTCTATTTTTAAATTTTAAATGTAATTTTTGAATGTTCATGTTCTGTATAATAAAATATTTATTTTTAAATTTAAAGGTGTAATTCTTTGTATTCTGTATCTAATTTGATTGGAATTTAATATTTTTTATTTATTTTCCCTTTTTCTTTGGAATAAATGCCAAAATTTCATATTATTTAGTTGAAGATGGCAAGTGATTGCCAAAAACATTACTCCAATTAAAAATCTTTTTAAAACTTTAAAGCACTAAGAAGCAGTCCTAAAAAGTTTTCCAATGAGTATTTTTTTAATGCATTTAATTTATAAATCGCAACTAAAATTTACCTATACATTAATTTTTACTAAATTTGGATTTATCTTCATTATTTTATGCTAATCTAGTAATTTTTTATTTTTAAATTTTAAAAGTAATTTTTAGATGTTCATGTTCTATAAAATAAAATATTTTTAAAAATATCTTTGTATTCAGTTCATAATTTGATCGGTATTTATTATTGTTTAATTATTTTCCTTTTTTGTTTTGAATGAATGCTGAAATTTTATATTATTTGAAATTACATGCAGTATTTGAAGAAGTAAAAATTATCAATAAATCATTTTTTAAATGCATTTAATTTATAATCAAGGATAAATTCATAAATTAGTCTTTTTTTGTCAGATTTGTATTCTTTCAATTTTACATTAAAATCACAAGAAACATCATATGGATTAATGTAAAATTTGAAACATACAAATTCCTATTTCTGGCATTCAGATAGGATACTAATATGAAAAACACTTTATTAGCTGCAAATTATATTCAGTACATAAACACAGAAATGTGTTCGATCTTTACAACCCTCTTCAGCTGTACATACATTATATAAGGCTAAATAACAGCTACATTAAAAATTAAACAGAAATCCTTTTAAACTTTTTGTTTAATTCTTAACGTTGTTGTTATTAAATCTTACATAATATATGTGTATTGTAAATGTACAACTGATAAGGGTTGTAAAAACTGAAACATTCCTGCATTTATGTACTGAATATAATTTGAAGCTACTAAAGTGTTTTCATATCAGTATCCTACCTAAATGCTAGAAATAAGAATTTGTACCATTGAAAAGTAGAGAATTTTCAGACATTAATATTGAAAAATTATTTTTTGATATTTATCTTCTAAAACATGAAAATATTTATTTTTCATATTATAAGTATTTTTCTTTGTATTATATTTATGACTGAATTTATTATTCATTCCTATCTAGATAGATGAAAATTTTTACAACTAACAAAGATTGTTTGTATTTATAATCTGATACTTTTTTCATCATGCCATAAACAATTGATCTGTCTCCAAGTGATTGAACTACCATATTTTTCTACATATGATTGATAAACAACTAAACTATTTCTTCTAATTTTCTTAAACTGATTTGTCAAAAATTTTCTTTTCTTCATAAAAAAATTAGTTTTTAACCAAAGATGGTCTATTCTAATAAATTATTTTTTTAAATAAATATTTCTATAATTTATATTTGTACAAATGATCATATTATCATTATGCTTGTTCTGATACTTATTTTCTCTATATTATCCCTTTTTACACTTATTTTGATCATTATTTCACATCAAATCCTTTTAAAAATGGTATATAGTGAGTCATTTTTTTAAAATTTATTTGTCCTAAACAATGCTTTCTTTAAAATTAGAATTATACTACCATAGGATGAAGTTTTAGAAATTATCTTCTTTGTTTTAAAATAAGAAAAAAAATGGTTTTACAAAAATGAAACTACAAAATGAAACAAACCCCTTATTTGTGAAGTTGTTGATCTGGCAAGCATGCTTGTACTCACTAATTTTATACCCCTCAATACATATTAGTTCTTTACATTACATTATTTTATTAGCAATATTTTCTTTAATTAAAGTAAAGTAAAAATTTTAAATTAAAATAAAGTAAAAATTTAATTATCAAAAATTGAAAATTCCTTTTCTGCTACTGTCCCAATTAAGTGAAAAGTTGTCCCAGTAAAGCATTTAAATTTTGTATTAGTTTATTAGTTTGGTTTTGAAATTGTTCTTTGAAATTTGTCCCAATTAAACGGAATCCACTGTATCAAAAATTGAATTTTTTTCAATAGATTAAAATTGAATATTTTTGTATCTCTTGTTAATTGCAATTCTGGGATACAAATTAGTTCATTCTCTTTCATATAAACTAGTATTATTAAATATCATTTATGTTTATTAATGTTTCTTTTTAATACTGTATAGGAAATGCACAGTATGATTGTAATTGGATGATCAATTCAAACTGCTTGAGAAGAAAAAAAAATTATTAATATTTTTTGGAAAAACATTTCTGTATTATACATGAAATAATCTGTACCCCAAAGTTATTTTTATATTTTTAATAGTATAATTTAATTCATCTCTCCAAAAATGGTTCACATTACACATATTGTCTGTATTGCATATTGCATTCAAGATATTGAAGGACTTGGAAGGCAATAGGATCAACTTTTGGAATTCATACTATTTCAAAAGTTGATCCTGTTGTTTTCCAAATCAAGTTTGCTGTCTTATGTATTTCTATTATCTAGGTAACAAGAACCCTATATGGCAGCAAACTTAATTTGGAAGTTATTTCTGAAGATGTTTTCAAGATGCTGAATTCTCATAATGAAGAACTCAAACTCAACAATCTTATTGAAATATAGAAATAAAATGTGTTTGAAAAGTCTGATTTTAACCTGAAAAAGTAGATCAGATTATGACAGTTTTAAAATGAGAGGGATTGGACTTATTGCATCAAGCCTGCTAGCCTGGTCATAGCAGGTTGACACTCCATCGTTCCAAAGTTGAATGTTATCTGTCCAATTATGTACAATCAAGAGACTAAGATATATAAAAATCCACTAAATAAGAAGAATTGGGATTAATAATATCTTTTTCTATTTTTTAAAATTAATAATTATAAACTTTTTTACTTTCAACAATCATAAATGCACAATACTTAACATTAATTCAAGACTGCACTCTCAAGCAACTGGAAACAACGATTAATAGGTAAAAATACACAATACATATAGAATGAAGACACCAGAAAAAAAGTTAAAACACAAACTCATGAAGAGCAATTCTACACAGTAATAATTCTGACACCAGATGACAAGTCACTATGGAATTTGTATGTATGAAAATACCCCATTCCCAACAGCTGCCTAATGATGATGATTGTGTTGATCCTCCTAGTAGACATATTTTTATTCATACAGAATTTACATAATTCAAACTTATATTTATTTTAATATCATCATAATGTAGAAAAAATAAATTTAACTATTAAAAAAATGCTTCAATTAATTTATCTTCATAGTTCTTAAATGTTAAATTAATATTAAATTTGTATGAAACATTGGCTAACAGAATAGACATTTTCCCCAATTTGCATTGCAGCAGTCAGCAAATATGGTGTCACCCAGATAAATCAGTTGATTCCTTGTAATTGCACCTGCATTGAAATTCTTGAAGACTGATTCAAACAACAGCAACAAGACAAGGACTAAATACAGTAAGACCCTGCTTAACTCTGTTTCACTATAACATGGTTTTTTTCAAATTCTATATTTTTTATTGATTCATTTTGATGCAGTTTTTCAAACCCTTATACTCACATAAATCCGAAATCGCATGAATTTGTTGCTTTGATACTCCTATGCTGTCTCGCAGTGCAGCAGTGCAGTATATACGAAAGTCTGCTGCGGTCACAGTTCATATTTATAATTGGTCATTAACATTATTTTACAGTAATAAAAATAACAATTATCCTATTTTTTTTTAATTGGAATACTTCCACTTCAAATTATAGTTCCTTGAAGTTACAACGTTTTCTTTCATTGATATTTTTGTCAAAACAAGATTAGCCATTATTACGAAAATTATAGATCAGTTTATACAAACTGATCCAAATTTTGATAGATGTTCAAAGGCAAGACGAAGTGTCATGGATATGATATCTTGCTATCGACAATTGCTTGCTGAACAAAAAAGGAAAAGGCAAACGACGTCAGATGACTTCTGAATGAAAAAAACAGTCTCAATATGAGGAAGAACCTTCTTTATCACAAATATAAATTATTTATTCAAATATTTTTGATTTTCATAAATGATTTATGAATACAAATCAATATTAGCAATAAAAAATGTCTATAATTAATGTAATACAACTGTAATAATACATGCTACAAAATAAAATAAAAATGCTATGTATATTTTTTTTATTCACTGCTTGTTTCACCTATTCCCATTATTTACATGTTAAGATGACCTTGTTTAATGCTGTTTCATTTAGCGCTTTGTTTCTTTGGAACGTCTGTGTTAAATGGGGTCTTACTTTATTTACTTTTTATTTTTAGGAGAAGAATTTATTTTGCAAAATTCAGCACGATTTACTCAAGTCATGGTCAAAGACTCATTCATTGCAATTTTCATTATTGGATCTTAGCAATTATCCAGATGCCCTGGCTATAATTCAAAAGTGAATGTCATTTCTTCTTTAACACCTTATGTTTTGCACAGGCATGGTTGACATGCCTGTGCAAAACATAAGATGTATTTCTTTTTTCTTCTCATTGAAGATCAAAATTCATTTTTAAGAAGGGCAAACAAATTAAAGTCAATTTAAATTATTCCAGTGTCTCTCCACATGAGAGATGTTATGCTGTTTTATGCATAAATGAATACTTGTTCCTCTATTTGATACAAGTGCTTTCATCTGGGAACAAATTTTTAAATTATACTTTTTTTTTTTCTACAAGTAAAACAAACTAGCACCACTTTCACACTTCAATTCTTGTTTATATGAGATTCATGTTTTCTAGAAGATAGCTGAGTTGTGAAAATGTTACAGCAATATTTTATAAGCATTTTCATTAATAAAATAAATAAATTATTTAATCTGATAAATGGAAAACCTGCAAAATATTTCAAAATTTCTTAAAATGTTATTTCAAAAAACTTTTTCTTCAGAATAGGGAATATTTTTTTAACACACAACTCACATAACAGGAAATATTTTTATTACTAAAAGATTTTTGGCCTTACTTTGAGGCCCTCATCACTACACAAATTCTTTTGCAACAAATATTTTAAAACAACATAACTATTATAGAACACAATTAGTTCTAAAATCTTTAGAATAGATTTTCCTTTTTTAGAAATGTCTGTATGTTTTTAAAATATATAGTTATTAAATTTAAATTATTTTAACAGAAATAACATTATAATAAGTTTACAAAAATATACTATTATATAAAGTTTATATATTGAGTGGCAGTAGTTAAAAAAAATTATCATAATCAAAATATCATGTTTAAGATTCCTTATGGTAGCTTTTATATGTTATTTTTTGCACATCAGTACCATGATATTGGAAGGTTTTTTTGAGTCATTGTCATTGATTATATTCATTTTATCTCTTCTTTTTCTACTTCTATGGCTTCTACAATGTTGCTGCCTATGTTATGCTGATGGGTCTTATTATATTTGTATTATTCCAATAAATAGAGAGGTTATCTTCTTATGCTTTAGTAGCAAAAGTGGTACTTAACTTACCGGTTCTTATATCCATTTTATGTTCTTGAATTCTAGTGTTTAGACACCTTTTTGTTCTATTTATATATTGCTCTGTAGTTCATAGAGTATTGTTATAAATTAGGATTGCATATATTCCTGACCTCTTGTGGTTCACTGGTTCTTTATTGTTTCTTAAACTTGCAAAGATGGTATTTTTTTCTTATAAACATACCTGCATGGGTTGTCTTTGGCAATTTTTTTTTACAATTCTGTTTACTATTGGAATGTATACAAGAGGATATGACTGTTGGTCTTGGCTGGGCCAACTGCTATCTTGCAGTGTTTCTAATACATGAGCATTGGCCATTGATTTAATAACATTATTATATATAATTTTCATAGTTTAATATTTATAACCATACTTCTGACCTTGTGTAATTATATAGTGTACTCTTTGGCTCTATCTTCTTGCTTCATACAATATATATATAGCCTATGGAAGAAAGCTCTGATGCCAGTTTGTATTTCATAGGATCTTGGGACCATGCCAGTATAACAGGAGTGAAGTTGATTTTTTGTTTATATTGTGTAATGATCTCCATTTTCTATGGTTACAAGTACATCTAAAAAATGAAAGGTTCTTTTTTCAATTTGTTCAATTTTTAAATGTAGATCTAAATTCTTATATATTAAAGATTGCACAATTTCACTAATCTTTTGTTTTGTTTTCCATATAATACATATATTATCAACATATCATACATATAGCCTGATATTATTCACAAAATAGCCTAATATTTGGATATATTAAAGATTGCACAATTTCACTAATCTTTTGTTTTGTTTTCCATATAATACATATATCATCAACATATCATACATATAGCCTGATATTATTCACAAAATTGCCTAATATTTGGGTCTCTCTATGTTAGACAACTAGCTCTGCCATTACCTATTTATTTTTTATGTTTTTACTCTAAAAATTGTAGATGAATATAGCAACTCACAAATTTCAGAGGAATTTTTGAAAAATTACCAGTACATTATAACAGATACTCATTTCTGTTGGTCAGTAGTATGTTAAATTAGCATTTGATTTGTCAGATTTCTATACTTATGAGCTACTTTTTAGTTCATAAGTATAGAATAAGTATATCTTAATTCTTTTGGTCAAAATTTTTTGTTTGGAACCAATCACTCCACTATAACATTAAATCAGATTTCTATACTTATGAGCTACTTTTTAGTTCATAAGTATAGAATAAGTATATCTTGATTCTTTTGGTCAAAATTTTTTGCTTGGAACCAATCACTCCACTATAACATTATGTTTTTGGGAAAATCTGACTTAATTTATACCATCATAAATAATGTTGCTAGTTCTTGAAGAAAATCTAGATGGTCTAGAATGTAACTTTAGGGATAATTGAATTTAAAATATGATAAATTAATAATTTAAAGCATGATGACACGAGATCCAACTCTGAAATATGAGGAGATTTTTGAATCTGATGCATATTTATTACAAATAAACGAATAATTGAATATTTCTGTATATATTCTAAACTTAAAATATTTTTATATATTTATAAAGGAAATTTATTTTTTCAGCCCCTTATTTTAGTCATCAACAAAATAGATGTATTGAGATTAGAAGAATTGCCAGAAGAAAGAAAAGTAAGTATTTTAAAGCTATAATGATTGTTAATTATTATTTTACAGATAATCTTTGTTAACTTACATATCATATCTGTAAAAATTCAGGTTCATTTGATTGCCAAAACCAAAACATACACAAATTAATTATTCATAACATATTATAAAAATGAAGCATCTTGAAAAAGTAAGTTATTTAATTGTGAAAGCAATAATTGCAATCGGTATTTTACTGTCTGTCCACAATTTGGTTTTAATAAAATTTTTAGAGTTAAATAAACAATTTTTCAAAACAGTATATAACTTTTAATCTTCCATAGTTTTATGTTGAAGTCCTTTTGACATTCATTTTTGCTATACCCAGAATCCTGTGTTCAATTTGTTGAATTGAACTCTCTACAAGGATTTCTTGGTTAGTGAATTCCTGAGATTGAGTTTATATATATGTATAATGTGTGTATGTTACAGTAAAAGTGATTAATTGGTGATTATGCATAATCACCAATCATCTTGGTGAGTTTGATAAATTTCACTAAATTTCTCACTTTTATCAGTGATTTTACATAATTCCCAATGAATCTGGAAAATGATAAATATTGCTGAATATATTACTTTTAAAGCAATTTTTGTATTATTTCCAAAATATAGTTCATAAAATTTGATAAATATCATTTTTCTATGCTTATAGTTAATTTTTATAATAATGAAGTAATGCAATCATTAAGTAAATCTTGTACCTACCAACATTTTATTACATAACATATTACATATCAATTAAAAATTTTTAAAAATGGACTTAAACCATTTTCAAAAAAATTTTTTGCAATTTCATATACAAGCTAATTATCTTTTAACAAAATCATGATGATTTTGAAGATCTTGAATGCAAATTGTCATGTGCATTTCATGTGCATTTATAATTAAAAAAATATTGATTTAGAATTTATGAAAGTAGTTGCATTAAATGTTATCATGTAGTGAAGAATTAAAAACTGTAATTAAATAGCCTGTTTTTTATAAATTTTAATTATGAAAATAATTGAATATATTTATTACTTGAAAAGTCAGATTACATATACAGTCAAACCCCGATAAGACGCCCTCCATTAAGCTGCCCCCTCACTGACTGCCAAGAAATTTGTCAGAACGGATCTTCCCTATGTTAATGGTATAGGCAAACTCCAATAAGACGCCATCCACTACTAGAAATGTCTAAGCAAATATTCCTTTTGGTATTGTATTTGTTAATCTGCTAGTGGCATGCAACTGACTCACATCCTGAAGTTCATCAGTACTGTATATACAGTATTAAAAGCTTTCTGGATTATTTGTAACCAGCGGATTGGCATAAAGAGATCCACTGAAACAGTTAACTCCATCTCTCCAGCGGTGGAGAGATGGAGTTAACTGTTGATTGTCTCTCTCTTTATGCCTTGTTCACACCTAGGTTGTAGAAAATTTAAGATGGTAAGAATCAAATTGTTTCCATAGCGACAAGTCACATGATGCAAAATTCTTGTTAATGTTTCACCATGCCACATTTGCTTGCAAGTCTCCTCTGTTATTTGAAATGCACGAGCCATCTGTTGGTGTAAGTGAAGTCCGTTATGTCTATTTGTTTTCCAAAAACTTTCTCACTGTTTTCTATATAATACTGTACATATATGGTACATGTACTATATTAAAAAGTATGCAGTTTTTAAGAAATGTTAAGAATGAATGCTAAATGTAAATGTACTGTATTTTATTAAATTTAATAAATTCGGAGTTGATTTTCATTTCTATACCACACATGTTTTCAATAAACTGCCAATCCTGATTAACTGCCAAAATCGTCCCCGAATGGGTAGTGGCATCTTATTGGGGTTTGATGGTATAACACACAGGTGGGCAACCTTTTTTTGTAGGAGACCATACCACACATGTTTTCAATAAACTGCCAATCCTGATTAACTGCCAAAATCGTCCCCGAACGGGTAGTGGCATCTTATTGGGGTTTGACGGTATAACACACAGGTGGGCAATCTTTTTTTGTAGGAGACCATATAGAAAAATTTATGGTGGGCCACGGGCCAAAACAAAAACAATTGATGATGATAGTATTTATTTAAAAAAGAGAAGGTACAAATATGTAAGTATACAGATAGGCCTCGATTAGTGCAAGTTCGAATAATGCGATATTCGATTAGTGCAGCTTATAAAAATGATACCGTTTTTCAGTTAGTGCGAGCAAATATTCGATTAATGCGAGTTGTAAGCATAGACCAATCTTACTAACAAATGTCCGTCCCCTTTTATGATGTCAAATAACAAATTAATGTTAATTTTTGGCTAGTAAAACCGGACGAGGAGCACTCTAATTACCGTTAATTTTCGGTTAGTAAAACCGGACGAGGAGCAGTCCAAGAACCGTTAATTTTCGGTTAGTAAAACCGAACGAGGAGCAGTCCAAGAAGGTCACTTGGCTTTGAAGGGGTGAAACATCAGAAAGATGGACTTTTTGCCATTAGCTATTTAACATTACTATAATTCAGCTTTGTTATCGTACACTGTACATACAGTATAGTACAGAATTTTCTCTTTTGAAAGTCAATGCTTAATCGCAAATCGGACTATCCACTCAGTTCTCAACCCAGAATTGGCAGCCAGGCGAGGCTCAACTTCCGCTTTCGATTTGCTATTTTGGTTTCAATTTGGCGGTTGGTTTGATGATGGTATGAAATACAATTCCTGGTAATTTATTAATTTAGATAATGAACAACGATGTGAATTACACTAGACTCGGCTAGAGCAAAAAATGGATGTGATTGAGTGACATAAAAGCGGCACACAACTTCTGCACTCGGCTAGAGCAAAAAATGGATGTGATTGAGTGACATAAAAGCGGCACTCAACTTCTGTTTTGATTTGCTATTTTGGTTTCAATTTGGCGGTTGGTTTGATGATGGTATGTGAAACAATTCCTTAATTTAGATGGTATGTGAGACAATTCCTCAATTAATTGGTGTGATGATGGTTTGAGACGCAATCCTGGTAGTCTATTAATTTAGACAGTGGTAAAATATGAAAATAAATATTTTTTAAACAGTTAGTATTGTGGTTATTCATTGATATGAAAATAAATATTTCTTAAACAGTTAGTATTATGGTTATTCATCTTGAGGTTGGCTTATGGCCGGAATCCACAAAGCAAGAACAATATGAAAATAAATATTTCTTAAACAGTTAGTATTGTGGTTATTCATCTTGAGGTTGGCTTATGGCTGGAATCCACAAAGCAAGAATGAATTACCATATTTTACATATAGTTAAATATTTCGAATAATGCGAGAAATTTGTGGAACCCATTATTCGCACTAATCAAGGCCTACCTGTACATAGCATTGGTATTAGATATAATAAAATAATGTGGTCCGCGGGTCAGAGGTTGCCCACCCCTAGTATAACATGTTTACAATATACCAAATATTCTGGATGCAAATAATTCCAAAACATTAAGCCAGGATCTAATTTTTTAATCAAACATTATTAAAACATATTCATTTTATAAATTGTCTTATGGGCTATTCATTTTTTAGTGCGAATTTGAATAGTGCGAGAAATTTGTGGAACCCATTATTTTCACTAATCGAGGCCTATCTGTATTTTCGTGAAATTTGGTATGGTGTTCTGGCATTAATGGACACATCAGTGCTGAAAGTGGCATTAATGGACACATCATTTAATCCTATAAAATTGCATTTGATTTTTATCCAAATTTTATATTATATTATTGAAATAGATTATGCTAAGTATTAGCACTGCAGGAGTAACAGTTAGTTTATCTGCATTGCTTAACACTTAACACCGTTTATTATCAATAATCTATATATATATAAAATGCAATATTATGTCACAATGATATGATGTGATCCTGATATAACAATGGATGGTATCACAAAAACACTGATGTATCACATCATGATGATGACATTGTGACTTCAAGTTGGATAATGTTAAGATTGTATATAAAAAAACAAATGAATTTCAAATACTAAATAAATGGGAAATAAAGGGCACATTCAGAAAGTTGGCAATTTTAGAAACAAAGAATTCTTTGTTTCTTTTAATAAGAAAGTATGTACTGGCATTCCCTGACGTAGGTATATTTGAGTTCCATAAATCCAGACTTAAGTAAAAATTTTCCAATTTTTTTTGAGATAGAATAATGGTCTCCATAGTCTGATGCATATATCCTTAAGAGTATGAAAAAGTTTTTAGAGGTGATCATTTTTTGTTCATTATAATACACTTCTATTATGGGGCTATTTAATAACCTCAATTAGATTTTAAAAATTTTATGAATAGGTTTTCTTTATTTAATTATGGGCTGCATGTTGTGATTATTTACTGATAAAAGAAAGTACATGTTATTTTTTTTTTTTACTGATAAAAATGTGCTCAATTAAAATGTTTGGGGACTGCTAATATGTGAGGGAGGCCAAAAACTTAATACTCTCACCATATTGTATGTGTTCTATAGATCTGTAATTGTAAACAATGGTTACTGTCTTACTAATATGCTTGCCTTTTTTTTGAAAAATTTTTAGAAAATTAAAAATTTTTTTAAGTTTTAATTAGTTAATACTTTCAATTATTTAATTTCATTAATATCACAATTATTGCTCCATTTTTAGTCTGATAGGTAAAATTTAGGAAGAAAATGATGATCATTTATGAATAAATATATTATGAATTACATAATACATTTATGCAATTAATGTGACAAATTTTTTATGATAAGTTAAAATTTTGATAAAGTCTTTCATATTATACTTTTATTTATAATCAGTGTTTTTCATCAAGTATACTTTTCTAATAAAATATTTGTTTGTGTTCAGAAAATGAAGAAGGATGATTCCAAATTATTACCTCAAAATAAATCCTATGTAGATTCTCCTGAATTTGGTGTTTTTGATGTTAAATCTGTTCCACATGGGAAAATATCTTTACGTCAAGTAGTTGAATTTCTTAATCATCATCATGCTGATCCAAATCTATGGAATGCTGAACTGATTGCTAAAGAATATAAGTTAGATTTAACCATGACTGAGCAAATATTGAGATATTTTTCTCTATATAATATTGCATTTCCTGATAAAGAGAAGAAATTTACCAAAGTTATGTCTTTAGAAAAATTTCAAAAGTATTTACCTAAAAAATCTTCACAGGAACCAACTGATGCAGTTAAATCATAGATTTCTTCTTATTAAAAACATTGAATTAAATGTTAATTTATTATTTTAAAATAAAACATGAATAATTTGTTGATGTACTAAGTTATGTTTTGATTTAAAAATACATATAAAAATATGCATTTACATGTAAAATATATGCTGATAATATACGAGGTATGATCAATATATAACTGGACAGTAGTCATGCTGCAGCAATGATGGGGAGCTAAGGCTAATACTTGTAGCTAGCAGCTCTGTTAAGCTTTGTGATTCAGTCTGGAAAAAATCTTTGTGCTATGTACATCCATATCTGTTTCGCAAGGAATTTTATTAATATATGTTTTGAATCCTCTGTGATAGTCAAGAGATGAATGCAAAATACGAGCAGCGAGCAAACATCAAATTTTGTGTAAAACTAGGAAAGACAGCATCTGAGACTGTTGTTGTGATAAAACCATGAGTGAATCAAACTCAATGTTATTAGAGGTATTCATGTTTTAAAAATGGCTGAATGTCATTCGAGGATGGTGAGAAACTGTGACGTCTCTATACCAGCACAACTGCTGAAAATGTCACTGAAATTTAGAGAATTATTCATCAAAATCGACGATTAACCATCAGAGAAGTTTATGATATGATTGGACTGTCGTTTGTAGCCAGAATTGTGGCTCAAGCAAATCTGGCTTCTCCACCATGACAATGCACTGGCACACTCGTCCATTAAAACTCATTAATTTTTGACATTCAACACTGTGATTCTCATTCCATACCCTCCCTATTTGCTGGATTTAGTTCCGTGCAATTCTTTTTATTCCCAAAAATGAAATTGAAGCTCAAGGGGCCAACATTTTGAGACAGTAGAAGAGATTGAAGCTGAATAACAGGTGATGCTGACCAGCTTAAAAAGAAGACTTTATGAGGTCTCTTGCAAACATGGTAGAAATGCTGAATTCGCTGTATTGATGTAGGAGAAGACATTTTTGAAGGTGATGGACCTCAAAATATAATTTTTTAATAATAAAGATGTATTTAAAGTCACTCTGGTTATTTATTGATCATACCTGATATATGGATAAAACATTTTGCCTATAATACTTTAATAAGAATGTGGATGCATGTGTTTGGGTGTGAATGTGGATGTGTAAATTTATTGAAAAATGCAATAATATAATTTAGAATAAATTTTATGTATGAATAAAGAATTGAAGATAAAAAATAATCAATTTAAGTTAATTAATGTTTTAATTAGAGAAGTTATCAATTAGTTTCATATAGAAATAATTACACAAATGTTTTTATATTAAAAAAAAGATTTGATATTTTATTTGAAAAAATTCTAATAAATCAGTAACTATAGCTTTATTCAGTTTAATGGAAGTTGCATTTAATAATACAGTATAATTCTTTTTATCAATTTTCTAATGTAAATGGAAACAAGACTAGCACATAATAAACAATATATAAACTGCAGTAATACAGGAATAAATTATTTTTTAATGGTTATTTAAATCCTAATTTATGAGAATTTAATTTACAAGCATTTTACAGGAACATTTCATGCTTGTAAAGCAGGATTTATTGTAGTGTATAACAAACTATAGTAAATCTTCACTAATCTGGATTAAGTGAGAATCTAGATTAGTGAAATCAAACAGCTCCAAAAGACAAAAAACTTGGAACACAAATAGAAAATTGAATAAATAATGCTGATGAAAATAAATAATATCACTAGAATCTTATTTAAAAGTTATAAAAACAATGCATTTATTCATTGATAGAAAATTTAAGTTTAAATAATCTCAGAAGAGATTATTTATAATTTATAAAATCTTCCATAAATGAATTCCTTTAGGACAAGACTTAGTTCTGGGGTTCTTTAAGAAAGAAGGGAATGTTAAATCAAATTTTTCATATTTCGATCCAAATTGTCTGCCATCTAGATTAACTGTAACCAGATTAGTAAAGATTCACCTTGTGTTGATTTTATTAATATATCATTTTTTTTACATTTAAACACTTCATCAGATCTAATTTTTATTTAAAAAATGACAGTTTTAGATATAAAAAATAATTTAGATTTGTCAGCATATTAGTAAGGCCTGTACTAGGTTTTTGGCGCGAAAAAGGACATTTTTGTTCTATCACATAAGATAAACAAGGATGTAACTTTTGAAAATATTAATTTTCTGTTCAAAACCACGCATTCCCTTATTTCTAGAAGTACTGAATGAATGGTGTGAATGGAAAATTCGCGTCGGTAATTTATTACGAGGCAAAAATTAACAGTATATTATTATCTGTATACAGTGGTACCTTGGTTAACGACGGTAATCCGTTCCATATTTACCGTCGTTATCCAAGGCGCCCATAAGATTTAATTGAAAATTGATTAAAATTGAAATTGATTTCGTTCCGGCTCCTCTCTATCGCGATTCACCATAGGATTTAATTGAAAATTGATTAATTCGTTCCGGCTCCTTACCACCACCGTAGTAAATATTAAAAATCCGGATAAAACTCATTTAAAATGTCCTAAAAATAATGAAAATATCATTTATTTATTGTATTTGCTACAAAAAAATTAATAAAATGAATTGTTCATGAAAACAGTTTTTAATTAACAATCTTCACCAGAAGGACAATTGGGCTCACTTCGGAGTTTTTTGACAAACGGACCCGTAAACACTGATTAGCAGTTTATAGATTTAACGATTATTATACAGACAAGATTTGATTTTGCCTTTTGATGGCGAATGAACAGTGACTCGCATTCGCAGATTTATTGTCTATATCAGCAGAGCTGTGAATCGGCGGATGACGATGGATTGAGTCCGTCGGCCACGTGTCCTTAAGTACGGCTCACCAGTTGTGGAATTCCATAAATTCACGGAAATACAAAACATTAAATACAAATTTATTTAACACAATTAAAACATGTTCGATGAACGGGTGTACATTAGCAGTTCTATAAATATGATGAATATTAAATATGGTGAAATATGATGATTATTATTGAGAACACATAAGTAAGAACTCCATTGATGAACAATACGTCAGATACCGCCGAGCTCCTAATTCAAAAGTGGCGCGGTGTTGTCCACACGGGAAGAGGGGAGAACGAGACCGGAAGAGGGGCGACCTCTGACGGTTGAGGAGTCGCCACAAACTGTTCGTTATCCGATTTGTTTGTTAATTGATCACCCACTGTATATCTAATATTTTGAAATCATGAAAATGAGAAGTATCAAAGAGGCTCAATAAATATCTAACAGGGACAGTAACTCCATAACTCTTCTGACTGAAAAAAAGGATGTTAGAAAGAACATCAATTAATGATATAGATTATAATCCTAATCTACATTTTACTAAGATATTTACACGATCCAATTAATCCTAATTCAATTAATTTGGCAGTTAACTGAAAAATAAACCGCTAGGGGATGTTTGGCTGGATTAGGATTAATTGGATTATAATCCACTTTCATAATTAAATTTATACTAAGATCTTAATGGAAAAAATATTTTGACTGGAGAAATAAAGTATAAACGTAAATTAAATACAAATTTATTTGGAAAATGCTTTCAGCCATTCAATGGCCATCTTCAGTCAAACATTTTCTATTCTAAAATGTTTATAGTATTACTTTTTTCTTTTCATTTTTTTCTTTAATATATTTTTGGAATAATTTAACAGCTCCACTAACTTGTAAGTGAAAAACACAAATTTAACTTTATTTCCGAAGAACTTTCAGCTTAATCAAGCCATCATCAGCAGTTGATTTTTTTACGAATAAGAACAAATCATTAGAATATAGTGTTTCAAAATGAATATTGGGGTTTTGAGATTTCGTAGTATTTATTACATTTAACTTACAGTTATAAATAATACATCAAATGAAAGAGCAACTCACTTGTCAAACAGTTTAGTTGGTACACCTGTGCGCATGCTCATGCATTGTTTTCTGGATGTTTATGTCATCTTCAGTGATGAATCGACATTTCACCTCAGTGGACATGTGAACACTCATAATGTGCACATCTGGAGTCAGCAAATCCCCAGGAGATGCTACAGTTGCAACAAGACTCCCCTAAATTGAATATTTTCTGTGCTATATATTGACAGAAAGTTTGTGCGCCTTTCTTTTTCAGTGAAGTAACTGTAACTGGTGTTTCTTATCTTGATTCTTATCTTACTAGCCATAGTTCTAGTGCATCAAGCACTAGAACTATGGCTCTTTCCTCAACTGGAAGAAGCTGAACCAGAGTACTTTATTTGGCAGCGAGATGGTGCGCCACCTCACTGGCATAGCTCAGTACGCGATTGGTTAAACGTCATTGTACATGAGAGCTGGATTGGCGGCAAGGAGCCGAATGAGAGAGCTTGTTTCGCATGGCCTCTACGTTCACCCAATCTGACGCCATGCGATTTTTACCTTTGGGGTTCATAAAGGATAATGTGCCTCCGCTACCAGCTAACCTACCCGAGTTAAGAAACAGGATTGAAGCAGTTGTTGCAACAATTACTCCAGACACACTGATCAAGGTTGGGAAGAACTTGCCTATCGACTTGATGTGTGCCGTGTGACGAAAGATGTTCACATTGAACACTTATAGGGGAAAAACTGTTTGAATTGCTTTTTCATTTGATGTATTATTTATAACTGTAAGTTAAATGTAATAAATACTACGAAGCCTCAAAACCCCGATATTCATTTTGAAACACCCTGTACATTTAAATTTAAAATACAAATAGAAAATGAATAACAATATAATATATATAGAAAATTATATACATTGTAGTATAAATTAATTTCATACCCTATTTACATATAATTAT
The DNA here is from genome assembly GCA_000484575.1 of Olivierus martensii. Taxonomy (NCBI): domain Eukaryota; kingdom Metazoa; phylum Arthropoda; class Arachnida; order Scorpiones; family Buthidae; genus Olivierus; species Olivierus martensii. Next base: position 25,692 of record AYEL01075039.1, on the reverse strand, counting down.
ACATTTAACTATAAGAGAGATTTTAATTATCGCTAAAAATCATTATTATTGGACGTCGGAAAAAGCATGGCACTGGGATTATTTCTGGAATATTATCATTTATGATTTATTAGGTGCATTTTTTGGGAATACTTTATAATTTCTAATGTTTCTGCCCATTTAATCTTCTCTATACTTCTTACTGTTCTCACTATTTTTGCCTCGTTCCAATGGATGCCAACATTATTATTATAAAATGCTTTCAAAAATGACGTTTTAAATTCTTTTTCTATATTCTTTTTGTGTTCTAATAGTCTGATTTTAAGAAATTGCATAGTACTTTCTACGTAAACTTATTTGTTTGTATCATTGTTATACAGCGGAATGATATAGACATCAGTTTTCATTTCAGGTTGAGTGGCGGTTTATTTTTTAATTATATCATGTGTTGTTGTTCTTGCATATGGGAGTTTTATATTGTGCTTATTTAAAGCTTTTCTAATTGGTTCCAAGGCATATCCATAATTTACAGGTCTTATATATGTTTCACTCGTTTCTTCCACCAGCAGATGCATATCATTGTTAGCAGTGCTATAATTATTGGCATTATTGGTGTTTGTTGTGTGATGTTGTATATTGTTGTAAATGTGATGAATAAAGGATGTGTTATTCATTTTTGCTTGGTGTATTATTTTGTTAAATTCAACTAATTTAAGTTCTTCATTACTGCAGTATGTCATCATTCTATTTAGGAGGAACTTGAATGCAGCAACTTTATGTTTAAACGGGTCAGATGACCATCGAGGTATGAAGACAGTGCAAAGTCGCGAATTAGAACGAATGCAATAATTCCAATTATAAGCTAAACCTAACGGTTAGCGACTCTGCAAATTCCAGAGTTCGGCCTGAGCTCAGGTCTTTTTCTAAGTTCTAACTTAATACTAAGTAATTATAAAACAATCTAACAACAACGGAAAATAAAGATAAATAAATAATAGAGTGCATAATAAAATAAAAATAGGACAGGTCCAAGTTAACTTCCTCACAACAGGAGCATAAGAAGACTTTCTGTAAACATTCGTTGTGTAGCAATTATCCTCTTTCTTTATATCGACATCTAAAAAATATACATTAGAATATAATATCTGTTCTATAGTAAGAGCCAGACCTAGTGTCTGGTCAGTTAAGTTTTTTAGTATAGACTGCTCACACCATTTTTATTGAGAATAATAAACATATCATCTACATACCGACAGAATAACTTGATATTATTCATAAGTGACGGGAGAATGGTATTTTCTTTATATCGTAAGACTAGTTCCGCCATAACTTCTACCATGGGGCTGCCTATAGGTACACCAACCGTTTGCTTATAATATTTATTTTTGTAGGTGAAGAAGGAGTTATAAAATATTAAATGACATAACTCATGAATTATATTTGGTGGTATAGAGTGACCCTGTGTGTTTTCAAAACATAAACCTATACAGTATTAAACATGCTGGTGCTATTTCTATGGATGAGTACAGTTTCTCATAATCTGCAACTATCATGAAGTTATCCTCCTGAATCTGGTGCTGTTTTAACTTACCCAAGAAATCAATTTACAATTGTACTATGTAACTGTAGTCTTTCATTTTACCCAAATACCATTGGGCTAACTTTCAAGTTTTGTCAGCGAGGATTTTGATTTATCAACCATAGTTCTTATAGTTATTGGCTGTTTGTGAGTCTTAATGTATGCAAACAATTGCAGACATATCAAATTATTCTCAGTTTTTACTTTCCATATGAGGAAATTCTGGTTTTCTCATAAGTGCTTGCAAGTTTTTATGTAATCTGGGAGTCGGATCACTTGATTAAGCTCAGCCTTGGATGTTTGTATATATTCTTCTAACATATCATTGTATTTTGCTTCTGTGAGGATCACAATCTTTTTACTTTTATCTTCACAGGTGCATGTTAATGCCTGTTCCTGAAACCATATTTTTGCCCATTGAATCTTCAGTTGCTTTCTCCTGATTTCCGTTGCTGCTTTAGCTTTATTACTTCTAGTTTTCTTTAATATATAATTCCATCTTAATGGGTTTCTTTCATCAGGTTGAACCTTAATTTTAATGATTCTACTGTCAGTGTCATATCAATAAGTAATTTACAATTTGGGGCAGTACATAAGGGCCCATCAGTGAGGACATCTTCCAGATATTGTGGGATGCGTATATTACCAATTATTGTCGCTATTTGTGAAAGCAGCAGTTTCCTCTTTATATTCTTATCAAGTAGTATACTTAACAGCCATTTAAGCTTTTTTATATATATATTACTCTGAGATTATTTCTATGGTGTTCTATTTAAAACATTCAGTCTTAATATAGACGATTGGTCTACTCCTTCATCCATAATAGTAGGGCCAAATATTATTACAATGTGAAGTTAGGCTATAAACTTTTCTTCTTTTATCTGTAATTGTATAACTACGGCATCTCATTTTCATTTTGCTGTAGGATACTCTGCTATTAATTGGGAGTTTAAGTTTATATGTATTCATAGGGAGAACATCATTGAGTTTACACTATTTTAAGAATTCTAATGATTCCTCTGTCCTTGCAAGCTTTTTTAGTTTGATTAATGTATCTACCTACTAATGTTATATTAGGTTGGCTCAACCTTATTATAAAATGTTTATAGTATTATTTGCCCTTATAAATGTTTATAGGGTGGAAACATTAGAAATTATAAAATATTCCCAAAAAATGCACCTAATAAATGATAATACTCAAGAAATAATCCCGGCACCATGGTTTTCCGACGTCCAATAATAATGATTTTTAGTGATAATTAAAATCTCTCTTATAGTTAAATGTATAATTATATACTAATAATAAAAGCTTCAGCTCGTCAGGCAGGGAAACAAACCAATATCAAAACAACAACCGGTTTTTATACGTAAATATGGTATGAAATTAATTTATACTACAATGTATATAATTTTCTGTATATAATATAATGTTATTCATTTTATATTTGTATTTTAAATTTTAAATTTAAATATATTTTAATGATTTGTTCTTATTCATAAAAAATCAACCGCTGATGATGGCTTGATTAAGCCTAAAGTTCTTTGGAAATAAAGTTAAATTTGTGTTTTTCACTTGGTAGAGCTGTTAAATTATTCCATTAATTACATTTTCTATTCATAGAACAATTTAAAATCACAAATTACAAAACTATATTGTTAAATATTAAACTATTATATACCTTTTCAAAAATGACCAACGAACTCTATGTTTTCAATGTGGATGAGGTAACAGGAGCTCTGGTTGTACCCAAAATAAAAATATAAGGCATCGTGCTAAGATTTTAGTGGCACTGATCGTAATAAAAGATGCAGAATTCTGAATGGTCTCTTTAAGGCACTAGGTAAAACTTTTTGTATTTAGTGTTCAATATGTATTGGAGGATAATCAGGTAGTGACTATTTTGTTTCCTCCAATTTGTTTTTGTTATATGGATGACACAAATATCTTTTCTCAGGGGACTGCTTCTATGCCCTGTCATGAGGTTGGCATTTCCAATTTATTTGTAGAGGGGACTGGAGTTCTGGCATATCTCTAAGCTGTGGGATGATCTGCCTTCGCATCTTCTCTTGTTAGTAAACCTGGGCTGCAACAGGCAACACTGTTCAGAGTGACTAGGCAAAAACAAGGAAAGTGGTGGAACTGGTGGCTCTCAACAACTGAGTTACACTTCTCAGCTAGCTTTGTCTGAAATTTTTATTGGTACCCTTGGTGCTGGCAAGAAGACCAGATCTGCAGTTTCTATCCTCTTTTTGTGAAGGGTAAACCACAAGAAGGACTCTGTGCTCCCAGCCAAGGTTATACTCTGAAGCATCGACTTCCTTTCAGATGGCCATTATCAAGGACAGCTATTCAGACTCTAAGATAGTGGCCGAGTATAAATGAGAGTAGTTTGTCATAGTATAATTTATACTTGTATAAATGATCGGGATTCTGTAACTGGAGGATAGAAACTGCAGATCTGGTCTTCTTGCATGATCGGGATTGAGATTATGGAAGCATCCCAGGACCTTATGGTTCACTTGTTAGTGGCTCATTTAAATTTGGATGGATGTACTCTTGGGATGAGAATTTGCTTAAGAGTTTTTCCAGCAAAGAATCTTTCAGAATTTATGAAAGTGGCATTCCAGACTGGGGATGTACATACACAAGATGGGTACAAACATTTGGCTCATCTCAAGTCTTATAATCCAGAACTCAGAACTGAGAACTGGAGAGTTTTGGGTTGAAGCAAAAATATAAAAAGATAGTACATCATGATGATTGATCTTGCTTCAATGAAGGATATCAAAATGGCCAATTTTAAGACTCTCACTGGGATTGATGAAGGATCTTTAAGATATTTTCATATCCTAATTCCAAGTCTGGACAACTAATAGCTTCAGTTCATTCTTCATTGCTCCTGCAATGGAGAATGAACTGGTCAAGCTCACTGATAAGGATTGGGATTCTGGAAGTGTGCCCATCTTAGACACTTGTAGTGTTATGGATCTGAGGGTGATTCAGATCAATCTTCAGCACTTCTGAGTGGATTCTGCCCTTCTGAATTGGTGGCTCATAGGAGGCTATTATGACCTAATTCTTAGTCAAGAGCCATAGTATTATAACGGCAAAAAATGAGGATTTAATTGTAAAGAAGGTAAATTATTTAGTTTTACTTCTGATAGTGTTTCTTAAATTTGTGTTTTTGCTAAAAATAACAAATGTTTCATCCATATGGGATTTCTGTTCTAGGAATCTTACCACTGTACGTGTGAAGCTAAATGGGGTTGTGTTAGTAGGGAACTTATAAATTCTTACTAACACCATTAGCACACCCATTACACATTTCCCTTATGATAAAGACAAACTGTCACCAACCCTGCATTTGTACTTCTGGTTGAGTTCTGTCAAAACAATCATTTTGATTTATTGGTTGGTATTGATGCTAATTCTCATCTTGTTGTTTGGGGAAGTAGGGGCCAGATGATATTTTGTCAGTTTTTACAACAAGGCATTGACATCTTGATCTTTGTCTCTATGCTGTGTCTTCAGGGCATGTTTGGCTTTTGACTATATTCCATAGTCTTGGAAGCAATAAGAGATTCTTTTATAACTGAATATGGGTATAATTCTTTTACCAAGACTAAGTCCTAGTTTCCAATCAGCCTTACATTATTCTTATTGAAGACAATGGAAAGGCTGGTGAATAGATTTGTTATGGATGAGGATTTAATAAAAACTCCTCTTCATCACAATTTGCCTATCAATCTGGCAAATTGATTGAAAATGCTCTCCATGAGATTGTGTCACTCAATGAGAGAGCAATTGGATACAAAGTAAATTTCTTTTGGAGAGTTTCTTGATATCCAAGGGGCATTTGACTCTATTTCTTTTTGAGAAAATTATCCTTGCAGTAAACAGTCTTGGAATCTTTCAATTATTATTTGCTGGATTGTTCCATGCTAAAGCATAGAGTTGTTTACAATACATTCTATGAAGAGGAAGTTAAGCTATTCACAGAGAGCTGTTATCCATAGGAGGAGTATTTTCTCCTCTTCTTTGGTGTCTTGTGATGAATGATCTTTTAACTAAACTGAATGAAAAGGGTTTCTTCATTGTTGATTATGCCAATGACATAGCCATCATTATGGTAGGAAAGTTTCACAGGACTGCATATGCTTCAGACAGCTCTCAATACAGTTTCAAATAGTGTGATAAGGTTGGATTGACTGATAATCCCAGCAAAGACTGTAACTGTACCTTTTACATAATTGATGGGATTTATTGAATCATATTTTTGGCAAAAGGTTACAGTTTTCTACTTAAGTCAAATATGTTGGTTTTATGTTAGACAAGGGATTGATTTGGAAATCACATATAGATTTTATTGTTGGGAAAGCCTGTAGAGCTGTATGGGCTTGCAGAGGCATTTTGAGTAAGACATGGGACTACTACTATACTGGTATCTGAAATCATGTTATACTGAGTATATACCATGATTATGAGATCCATTATTACCTATGCTGGCTATTTAGTGGTGAAGAGTTTTGCTTAAGACTTGCAGGACTGAACTTGAAAAGATTCAATGATTGGCCTATTTGAGCATTACAGGAACTATGAGCACTGCTCCTACTGCTGTTTTTGAAATCCTCTTGCATTCCTTCTTTATATATGTGCTGAGGCTAGTACCTGGGAGGGTCATTATAGGCTCTGTTCTCGGGAGAGAGAAATTTCTTGGACTTATAGAGTACTCATCTTTTGAATGGGACAGGTCATAAAATCACATTCTTCAGAGGGTTAAGGATTATATGATGCCCAGGTTTGCTTCTTCTGACCCTTCACTATTATATTCCCAGCTTGAAGGGCTAAGAAGGTGGATTTGGGCACAGTGTCAAGGGTGGACTGATCTGATTTACAGATGGTTCTAAAACCACTAACTGGTGTTGGGGCAAAGATTTACTGTGAGAGAACAAGAATGTCTTACTCTATTCTCTTAGATAGTTTGCCACTATTTTTCAGGCAAAAATCTATACTATTTCTGTAAGTGTTAAAATCAATATTGATAAGAAATATGTTAATAAACACATTTCTATCCTATCAGATAGTCAAGCTGCATTAAAAGCATTTCATAGCTCCCATTTTAATTCTAAGCTTGTATGGAATTGTCACCTTCTTACTGTGGAATTGGCTATTAGGAACAGGTTACAACTTCTTTGGGTGCCAGGGTACTGAGGGATTAAGAGCAATGAGATTGCTGATGGGATGGCCAAGGAAGAGACTTCTTGTCCCTTTACTGAATCTGAACCTGCCTGGACATCAGATTTAATGCATTTAAGTGAGTTGCCAGAGAGTGGTTGCACAACGACCTTCCTGGACTAAGACAAACAAATGCTCTTATGTTAGGTGAAACAAAAAAACAATAAATTATAAAATATTATAAAATCTTTAGTTTTATTTGATAACTGAATAAATTAATTTCAAATAGACACTGATAGAAATATTAAAACTGTCATTTATCTATTTAGACTTTTATATCAACAATGCCAGAATTAAAATATTAATAACAAAATCTTCAGTGTTTAATATATGAGTATCTTCATTTAATTTAGACAGATTAAAAAATTATAATTTAAAATCATAATCCTAATACTAAATATCTCACTATTGCTAAACTAAAATATAAATTAAGGAATATATAAAGCAACTTCATATTTTGAAAAGACAATAGTATCCATTTGTATGAAAACAATATATAAATTAATTATACTAAAAATATAATATCAAATATAAAACATCAATTTTAAATATAAAAATTCAATAAAACAATAATTATATATCTAAAAAACTTTTGAATTCATGGTCATTATTTATGTCAAACAAAGAACATTAATGATTGCAATAATTTCTACTTTCTATTAATAATAATAATAATTTAGTTACCAACTGTTGTATAAACTTCACAACCATATCCTAATGCAATAGAAATTGCAGCTTGGCCAACCCCTCCACTTCCAGAATGTATAAGAATGCTCTCTCCTTTCTCGATATTGCCTCTGACAACTAAGGCATAGTATGCAGTTGAATAAACAACAGGAACAGAACTGGCTTCTTCTAAGCTCCAGTGATCAGGTACTGACCACAGAAATGAAGAATCCATTAATACTGTAGTTGCAAGACTTTTACAATCACTGATACCCATTATACGATTTCCTCTGCTGTCACGTCCAGAATATTCAAAACCAAGAAGGCTGTCTTGAATGGCCAAATCACCTAATGAAGAAATGAGAATAATTTAAATCTCCAGATTATTTTAAGTCTATAAATCATTATTTATTTATTATATTTGTTATAATTTCTTACCAGGAATAGCATCTAGAGGAAGTTTACCAGTTGCCAACATGATATCTCGGAAATTTAATGATGCATAATATACATGACATATTTTATCTTTTAGAACAGTTTTTAATTCTTCTTTCCAGTAGTTCAGAGGTGATTCAATCCATCTTAAACTGGATAAATCACCATGAGTTAGTATATTAACAAAAGCATGTTCAACCAGGATGGATTGTTCTGAAAATAGAAGATTCAGAAACAAATTTAATGGAAATAGGATAAAGCTTAAAAAATAAAATTTGTAGAAAACATTTACTTGTGTGAAATGAAATATGCCTGAAACTTCCCCAGTGCCCATCTCGATATATATTCATCACAACATCTTTTTCTACTAAATCTTTATAAATGGAGTCTTTAAAACTGAATTCTGGCAATTTCTGTTGCTTGCTAGCATTAAAAACACATCTAAGAAAAGTAAAAAAAAATATCATTTTTCAATATCTCAATAAAGTTCTAAGGTTTTAAAATAATAATGAGTTACCGAAGTCTTTCTCCACCCGTTAGCAATCGATAATTGCAACTGTTTTACAATGTTTGTTAAATTTTCCTGAAAAGATTTATCAATTGGTAATTCTGATATTTCTTTTAAACTGTTAAGAACAACAAATGATTCTTTGGTTTGTGATAAATAATTTTTTACAACTTTATCTGAAGCTTTTTTAAAATCATTCATAACATCTGAAATTTGTACCTTGTTTTTCCCAGTGGTTTCTAAAATTTTATTTGAAAGTGCTGAACAAACTTCTACATATTGTTCAATTTCATTCTTTTCATCTTTATTTAGTGTACATATTTCATTATTTGGTACAAAATGATATTCTTCTAGAAGAGGTGGGTTTTGTAAATCTTGGCGACGTGGTGCAAGACTTGCCTTTAATCCTTTCATTATTATTCCACCAGCTATACATTCATTTACATACTTGTCATAAATCAATGAAACACCTGATATGTAGAAATTACATAAAATAGGAAATATTTATTTATATTTAAAAATTACTTAATAACAATAATTATATTAAAAATTTTTTAAAAATATTATTTTTTCTAGCATTACCTTTTTCCTTAACCAAACTTTGATGATATATAGGATCAATTTTAATTGATTGTATTCTTGTCGGCAATATTAGCACACGTTTATTTTCACTGAGTATAGAAACTTGAAGTATGTTATCCAAAAATACTTCCCAATTTTCTGACCAATTCAGTTTTGCTTTCTCACCTATATAATATTTATAAGCTTGTACTTCATTATTTTGGTTCATTAGCAGTTGCTGTTTATTATTTCTTTGTGTATCATCTTGGAGGATCCAGGTTTGATTCTGAATTTCACATCTTCAGTTTTTCAGGATTATTCTAGGACTACCCCATCTATAAGTTAATTTCTATTTTATATATCTATTATAAGTATTGTTTTGCAGCTAATTTTTATTTTGTGATATAAAATAAAAATATGGAATATAATTGAAAAGGGTTGGTAAGTGAAGCACTGTAAAGTGAAATATGCTTCTATAGTAAATGACATAATCTTTATAAATTTCTAAGCTTTCTAATTTATAATTTATTTAATTTTAAGTTTTCATTCTGATTCTTATAATCAACTTTAAATAACTTTAAAATTTAAAATAAATTTTAAGTTAAATAACTTTGATATAGTTATTAAAAATGAATTTAAAAAAAATCTATTTTCAGACATTCTTCACTGAAACAAATTATTATAAAAATATTATTGAAACAAAAAAGAAAATTCTTTCTGACATTGTAGAACAAGCCACAAGATCAGGTGGTATTGATACATCATACTTACAACAACAAATTTCAATATTAAATGCCAGATTTGAGGTAATTATATAATTATATACGCTATACAGTAGAGCATGAATTTGATAACCAGTTATTCAGGATCAAAAATTATTTTTTGAAGTTTCAAAAAAATTTTCCATGTTCATTTTTTTAATATATCATATATATTTGTGTATAAGCTATTTTTTCAAAAAAATTTTTGAAGAAAGGGGTCTTATATATTGAGTAGTCAAAAATTTGAAAATTTTTCAGAAAATAAAAAGATTTGTAGCTCAGTCACAGTATATTCCTGCCATGACTTAGCACCAGCTGTATAATCCATCATATTTATTTATATAACAAAGATCATTTTATTAATTTGTTCTTTTTTTTTTTTGGTCTAAAATATGTGAATATGTATGACTGTATATAAATCAATATTTTTGTAGGTATTTAAATATTGGATACTGTGTGGTATCCAATATTTAAATACCTACAAAAATATGATAAAAATATATATCTGTCCTGTAACATATATAATAATTACCGTATAAGCCGATTTTTTTGATCTGTGTATAAGCCAAGATTTTTTCTCAAAAAAAATTTCTGAAAAATATTTATAGCTTTAAAATTTTATTCTGATATTTATAATATTAAAATATTTATAAACACAAGATTTATTCAAAGTTCTACACTGCAGAAATTAAACATTTTTATTTGGCTACATTTTCAATTCTTCTTAGGGTTATAGTTGAAAACATTACTAGAAAAAATATTGTTTACTTTTGCAATTTAGAAAGCTATTTCTTAAATACCTAATTTATAATTGTAAGAAGCAAGTGACTGCAAGGAAACATTTATTTTAATATTTAATCTTAATATATACAGAATAAAGAATTTTGTTCAAAATATAAAATAACAGATTCAATTGAGAGTTTTTTAAAATGGTTGTCTGTTACTAAAGGAGATTTAAGGATAAACAATTTTTCCTTTATACAAAGTTAGCCTATTTCTGAAATATTTGTTACTTTCAGCATTGGTGAATCAAATACCAAATCAAAAAACTATTGATAGAAAAATCTATAAACTGAATAATGTTAATGTGAAAAATCATTTGCTATATAATAATAGATTGAAAATGAAAAAAATCCATTTCCAGATTAAAATAATTTAACAATTTACTAGTAATTGATATAAATATAATATTGATTTGTATAGTCAGAGATAAATCAAAAATTCTATATACTGTATAAGCCACACTATAGTCTATCAAAAAAGTTCATCATAAGCAAAATCAAAACTTCGAAATTGCATGCTTAGTGTGTAGAAATCATGTTGCATACATCATCCTAATAGTGTATGACATCATCGTTAGGATGATCCATTCGTTTTAAAATATGATCACAGGTTTGAATACGATAACTCATTTCATTAATATTACATTTAACCCTCTGAAGAATGTGATAATTATTGAATTTGAATAATTATAATTATTGAATTTTTTATTTGAATAATTATTCAAATTCAATAAAATTTGAATAATTATTCAAATTTTATTGAATTTTTCAGGAAAGAAAATATTTATTCAATAACAATAACAAAAAGAAAAAATTTTATCATCTAAATTATCAAAATTTATTACTACTCGTTAACTTGATATTTTCTGAAGCTATGTCAGCTTAACAATAATGTCATACACTGACATCAATCTCGCTTCAGAGTAAAGTAAAATTTTACTTTACCCAAAGCAATCGAACATGTCGTGCTGCTGACTTCATCCTTTCGAGTTAAAGTGATCCAGCACAGCATGCTTACATAAGATTCTTGGATTATTGTCAAGAATTTCTGCATCGCAGTGCATCAGGCAGCAGAACAGCATTGCCTATCTGATGCACTTATACAAACACAGGTTGAAGTTGGTGGTACAATGTGATCGATCGCTTTGGGTAAAGTAAAATTTTACTTTTTAAATTGATATATTGGTGTTTGTTTTATAATAATTTATTTTATATATATATATTTAAAGTTTCAATAAAATATTTATTTTGGCAAATGAACATTAATACTGTATATAGATAACTAAAAATCAAAGATCATCTAATTTATTGGTTTCAAATTTTTATCGAATATTAAGTATTAAAGTTAGATGGTAAGCTTATACATGGGTTTGCATTTTTACTGATTTTGAAAATCTGAAGTTGAGGAGTCAACTTATACTTGAGTATATACAGCAGTGGTTCCCAAACTTTTTTGTCTCGAAGACCACTTGCCATGTTTTACGGTTTTGGGTAGACTCCCTGCTTAACTAATATTGAATTTTTGCAAATTCATCAACTTAAAATGTTTTTTTTTTTTTCGTTGATATGGACCCCTTGCAGGTCATCGTCGACCCCTGGGGGTCGATATAGACCAATTTGGGAAACACTGATATACAGTATATATCTTGGCCCTAAATATTGTATTTTGAGATAAAATGATTAAAGTGTAAATAAAATACAGTATGCACCAAAATATGCAGTATTGAAACTCACACATCTCAAATGCACATGTGAGTTTGCAGATGGGCATAGTGCTAGCTGCAAATGCTCCCAATAGTGGGAAAAAAGTGATGTTATGTAGTTGTTATTGGAAATGGGTCTCTGAATAAAGAAAAAGTATGCAAAGTTGAGTATTACTTCTGTTTATACAGAAGTGGTTGTGAAGGGTTGACTGCATTTGAAAAAGGTGTCAGAATAATTCTGAGAGAGGTTTAATAGGATGGCACCAAGCAACACAGTTATGCTGTCTATTGTTACAAAATTTTGCCATACTGTTTCAATGAAACGGGAAGTATGGTTGACCAGCAATTGTTTTGACAAATGAGAATTAATAAAAAACTTTTCCAACAGATGGTGCATTCACCCCAATGAAGTCTACTACAAATGGTCTTTACACTAAACATCAACAGTATGTCTGTTTACCAGTTGTTTAAAAACATAGGTGGATTTCCACACAGATACAGGTTGGACAATGCTTGACAGAGCCAGACGTGAGCCAGGATGGTGTATTGTGGAATATTTTTGACCATGGTGTATGAGAATCCAGATTTCTTGAGGAATGTGTTGTTCTCTGAAGAAATTCACAATCACTTGGATGCCAAGCAACTTACTTCCTTGATTCTGAACAGTCAGATGTTATCGTCCAGAAACTGCTACATAGTGCATGTGTGATGGTTTGGTGTGCTGTCTCAGCACATAGTATAATAGACCTTATTTCATCAAGGATGAAGAAGGCAATGCTGTTACTGTTACGCAAGATCATACAGGGACATGGCAATCGGACCATTTCTTCAGGATTTCAAAAAGTTCCAGTTGTACAGTTCAAGAATCTATAGCCATTCTACAGAAAAACTTTCCCAGGATAATCATTTCATATGGTACTGATTTCCCATTCCCCCAATCTTACACCACCTGATACCTACTTGAAGGGAATGTTAAAGGAAAGAGTGTTGAACTGTAAAATTATGCCAAGAATGTTGCTTGCATTATGCAAGCAAATAATCACCTTTTGCAGGAATCTGCAGCAGCCTCTGTTCTGGGATATGTCTGAGAATCTGCATAAACGATAAAAATATCTACAGTGAGGCACACTTCGAACACTTACATTATGTATACCATGGTAAATGAATACATTAACAGTGTGAATGTTAGTTTCTTTCAGGAGAAATAAACTAACAGATGATAGATAATATTGTTTGTCTTTTCATTTTAGTATTGTATATTTTGGCATATACTGAATTTATAATTCTCAGCGTTAAATGCACAATATATAAATTTACTATAAAGTATATGTAAATTTGAAATAAATTGCTTATGATTATATAATTACTAAAAGATAAAATATAAAAAAAGTTTATTTTATATACTACAAATGAAAAATAAATAATTATTAACTTTACCAATTTGTATTTAAATGAAATGATTCATTGGATAATTTTTTATGAAATTTGATATTAGTGTTCTCTACAGATAATTATTTGTCAAATTCAATTTTGATCAAAACTAAACTAATATGAAAAAAAGATAGATATAAATATTACATACCTTAATATGAAATGCATTATAAATATGTATAACATATAGAAGACATGCTGAAGATTGCTGTTATGTCATAACACTCAAAAAGTTAGTGATAATACAGATTTTTTCCAGTAAAAATATTGCATACCAATAAATGATAAATAAATGCAACAATAAAAATGTATTGCAAAATGTGTATATTCATTAAGAAACTTGCTTTGGCAACTTACTATTAGAAAAAAATTTTCCATATAGAATGCAGTATCAATCTCAACTGATAAAATTAATACAATGGAGTCCAGATTATTCAATTTAATGTAGACTGAAGGAACCTACGACTAATCAAAAATTCTACTAACATGGAAGGCTTGATGAATTATCATCAAATAAATTAGATTTGAATACATTCACATGATGATATATACTATATTCAGGTTACACCTCTTTATTAAATATCATGACTTTTATTGCATAATTTAAAAATGCACTGACATTCACCTGGTATGGATATTTTTTAATTTTTGTAATATAATAGTTGTAAATAAAATTAAAACATGTTTTATTGTATAATTTGAAAGTTTATCTGAGATAAAGGATAATAGTAGAACTCACAAAGCACTGTTAGCAAGAGAGAAAAATTTTATTGCCATAAAACGTTTTCGAACCCTGTCTCGGTCCCTCTTCAATATGCGCTTCTCATACTAACAAAAACGAAAATTGAACAGTAATTTAGAATAGAATACAAATAAACTTTCGGTTACATAGCATTCTAACATTTTAAAAGATAGAACATTATAGAATTTTATAATATAATGTATACTTTATATCACTCTAAGTATGGAAGACAAAAATAACGGGCTTAAACATACAATAAACGTATTGATACATATAAAGATAAAAATATATAATAAATACATAGAAGATATATACAAAATATATATATATACAAAAATAGGAGTTCTTAATCCCTATAAAGGGATTAAGGACTCCTACTGACCCATCACTGGGCTTATGAATAGAAATGAATTGTATTTAAATATATATTCTAATATAAATATATAAATTAAGTGACAAAAAATAACAGAAGAAAACTTCAATAAAATATTCGTTAAAATATATTATTACTAGTTTAGTTGCCTTGCACTGACTGAGCATTTTTGACATAGAATTTTTCTCTACTTGTATTCACAGGCAATCTTATCCACAGTTATGTAATAGTGATATTGCTGTTATTAAATATTTCTTATGTTACTCATTGTAATGTTATGAAGTCTTTGTAAATGTACATGCATATCTAAATGTCACTATCATAATGATATTGTGTATGTAATGAGATTGTAACAGATGATGATGAGTGCAGAATGATATCATAATGATGTGAAACAATGACAGTGTAATTTTTAGAGTCCTGTAACAATGTGTTGTGATCTTTAAAGTTTCTTAATTGTCTTTAGAATCTTAATAGTTCAAACTTAGATTGTCTTCAACAATCAGAACCAAACCATACTAATATTCAACAAAAATCTGAAGGATTAAACATGTATATATTTTGTTAAGTCTCAAAATATCTCAGCCTTCAAATGGATTTTGACCATATTTGGCTGCAATGTCCATGACAATCCTGATTGTGGTGTTAAATTTGGAAGACCGTACTCTGATTTTATAGCAATTTATGACTGCAGAAAGATAAACAGGCATTACCTTTCATTATTATTAAGGTGACCAATCGTCCTCCTCTAGGGAGGACAGTCCTTCTTATGTAAGTTCTGTCCTCCCTTGAAAAGTGTCCTTCTACATGCCCTCCTTTTCCTTGCGTTGAGTTTTTATCTAAAGAAATACCAGACATTAAAATAGATGACAATTGTCTCTTTGAAGAAATTAGAAGACTGAATATATATTTAAACTCTGAAAAATTAATAAAATGGGAAAATGAACATGTTGAAATTAATAAAAGATGAGTGGAAATATTCAGCCATTTCAAAAATAACATATTCCAAGTGAAAATTTATTTATTCTCATTCAATTTACATTTGTGTTTCCATAGAACTAATGCAGCAGTTGAAAGTTTTTTTTTTCAATTGCTAATGATTTTTGAATAAGTGAGAAATCGAGATTGAATGTTGATACTCTAGCTGCAGCATTTGCCGTTAAATTTAATATGAAGGACATTTCTTGTTCAGATATTTCCAATATATTGTTAAGAGATGATACATTGACAAAAACTATTCATTCAATGGAAAAGTATTCATTTAAATAATAATTAAAGGCATGTCAGCATAAGTATAATATAAAATGCTACAAATGTTTTTATTATGCATTTATCATATTATAATGTATTATTGTTGCAATGAATAAAATGTTTCTTTTATCTATGATATTTTTTCTTCAATTAATTTGTGTCCTCCTTTTCACTGTAAAAACGTTGGTCACCTTATTATTATAGGTTAAGTAAAATGTTAAAATAAGCTGAGCATTTTTAACAAATTATATAATTTTTATTATATTTAAACACATTATATATCTTATCTATTCAAAAATTCAAATGAAAATAAATCTTTAATTGATTAGCCATAATTTGGAAAATTCTTCGTTTAATAATTTCAATTAAATAAAGAATTTTTGAATTTTTTTCATATTAGTAATGTTAGCTATTGTTTCATTTATTACATTCATGTTTATTTTCTTTTCCCTTTAATGTATTTTAGCAAGCAATTTTTTCATTTTATTTTGAGCAAGAAATATATTTTTAATATTTTTTGTTTTAAGATAAAATGAAAACATTGTCTGCTAAAATTCATTAAGAAGGATGAAACAAAATAAATATAACTGCTATATATGAAAAATAACCAACATTAGTAAAATTTTTCTCATATAGTAATCAAAAAAAACAAAAAACTCTAGATATGATGCTTACATGATTCCTATATTCAACAAACTACAAATAACTGTACCAAAAAGAAAAAAACACAAAAAATCATTATAAATGTTTTGAAAAACTTTAAATGCAATAATTTTGAGCTGTTCTTGTTCAATTTTATATATAGTTACTGATATAGTTATATAGAGAAGATGAGAAACATTGAGACATGGGATACAGTGAGATACCACAATTTTGAAGTGTTTATTACTAACTGTCCAGTAATGCTATCTGTTACAGAAAGCTGCAACCTTAGTCATCTGCTGTGCAAATGGTGGCCATGTGTTGAAGCTCAGTTTTGGAGCATCAGTTGGAATTAGGGTTACTGATTTCCTTGCCTTTTTTTCATTCCCGGAAACATAAAATCCATTCCCAGGAATCCCGGGAAGCATTAAAATTTAATCAAATCTAAAAAAGTTGTTATATATAAATATCAATAACAAATACACAAAAGAAGGATATTAATAAATTCCAAAATTTATTCTAATTTACAATTCGAACTACAAAATACAAATAAAATATTCATCACTCCTTCTTAAAGTACGATTTGAGGTACAAATAAAATATTCATCACTCATTCTTAAAGTATGATTTGAGCAAAATAAGCAATCAATGTTCTTTATTGCTCAGCCTAGTACTTAGCCTTTGTTAATAAACAAACCAACAGAAAATGCTCTTTCTGCTTCAACTGATGATGGAGGAATTGTTTTCAAAGCCTGGCCCAATTTTATAATACTTGATGATCAATTTCCTGTTGAGTCATATAACTGTAATTCTTAAATAAAGTTCAATACCATTAAAGCACCACATAGCAGCTTAAAATAAACACTCATTTATTTACTAAAAACGTTTTTGATATTAATATTATATCATCCTCAGTTAATTACATCATCCTCATGATATAATATTAATATCGAAAACGTTTTTAGTAAATAAATGAGTGTTTATTTTAAGCTGCTATGTGGTGCTTTAATGGTATTGAACTTTACTTATTAGAATATTAAGCAGTCTTTGAATGAAGTAGTATAGTATACTGTAATTCTTGCTTCACAACTTGCTCAAGCTAGAACTCAGGATAGTTGAATAACATAGGACCTTTGTCTTTGAGTAGATTGCTTTTTCTAATTTTACATTCAACATCATTGGTTTCGCTTACAAATTTCCTATGCTCTCTTCTTCACAAGTTAAGTAGGTAATTCGCAATCACTTTTTGAATTACCTATTTAACATTTTAATAATAATTTAATTTCACACTAATAGTATACTGTAATTCTTGCTTCACAACTTGCTCAAGCTAGAACTCAGGATAGTTGAATAACATAGGACCTTTGTCTTTGAGTAGATTGCTTTTTCTAATTTTACATTCAACATCATTGGTTTCGCTTACAAATTTCCTATGCTCTCTTCTTCACAAGTTAAGTAGGTAATTCGCAATCACTTTTTGAATTACCTATTTAACATTTTAATAATAATTTAATTTCACACTCACAGATCAATTAAGTATAATCCGTGATCAGATGTGAATGCAACTCTGTTATTAAATCATGCCTACATGTTTTTCCATATTGCCAATTATCAAATTCTTTGATAAATAACTCTCGTACAGCCTTTAGGATCATATTTAATTGTATTTTATAATTTTTCGTATCTGCACGTTAGTACCCAGGAATTCCCGGGAACCAACTATAATTCCCAGGAATACAAAAAATGTGAAAATCTTACAATTTCCTGGGAACCCAGGTTCCTGGGAAAGAAACCCTAGTTGGAATGTCATAAGGTAAATAAATTTTTGGTCATGTACTTCTGCCCATGTGGCTGGTAAGTATTTGTCAGGTAAACACTTGAAGTGATGCTATTGAAAACAATAAACAGGACCGGATTTACAAATAGGCCGACTAGGCCGTGTCCTAGGGCCCTGGAATTCCAGGTGCTTCCAAATTTCCTATGCTCTCTTCTTCACAAGTTAAGTAGGTAATTCGCAATCACTTTTTTGAATTACCTATTTAACATTTTATAATAATAATTTAATTTAAAATAATGCAAATCTTATGTTGGCTTCATAAGAAGGAAAAGAAGTAAACAAACCAATCAAGTTGCCACCACGTGTCACACTCACAGATCAATTAAGTATAATCCGTGATCAGACATGCGAGTGAAACTCTGTTAGTAAACCACGCCCATATGCTTTACCATATTGCCAATTATCAAATTCTTTGATAAATAACTCTCGTAGTCTTCGGGATCATATTTAATTGTATTTTATAATTTTTTCTATTTGCGTGGTAGTTCCCGGGAACACAAAGTGTGAAAATCTTACAATTTCCCGGGAACGAAACCCTAGTTACCACTCGGCCATCCGGCCGCGTCAGCCGATATTTAGAAACCCCCGCTCTATCTAAAGCAGGCGTTGCCAAATTTTTAATCTCAACGATCTTTTTCTTTGATGATGTTATAAAAATCTGGAGACCCCCAGTGAAAGTTTTAATATTAAAAACTTTTTAAATCTACTTTATGAAAGATTTTTGAATAGTAATAAAGTAGTGTATAAGGTATATATTATGAAGTAGTAAGGTAGTGCATAATAAACTATATTTTAAAGAGACATTTACAATTAAGCAACAGAACATTTTTATACTGACAAGTGAATTAAAATTTATTTTTAACTCTCATCGACCCTTGAGAGTCGGTACCGACCACTGGTCTAGAGCCTTAACCGAAATAGATACGAAAAGCAATGATAAGACTCACAACCTCGCTCATGCGCAGATCGTGGACTTTCTCAGTCGGAGCTACGATACACTTACACACGGTATGCCAACGCACATCTTCTAATTCAACTTTACTGCTTTCATAGTATATGCAAGCAGTAAAGTTGAATTACAGAAATTTAAATAATAATTTTTGGCCGTCGAAGTCGAGGACAACCTGTATATATATATTTTTTTTTGTGTGTGTTTGTGTTTCTAATAAAAGATTGATCAGAAAATATTAGAAAATTAAAAATGATGATTAAAAACCACTTATATTAATTAAAAAGAAATTGATGAACAAGATATGGCTAATATCAGAAAAATATATACGATAATATTCAAAAAATGTAAAAAAAAGCTACAGCGAAATTTATAATGTGCCCGTTCAAACCAAATGGAAAATACAAAAACTAATTTTAAACTTTACAAAGATTGATAAATTTTTATGTCATATTTGAAGGATTCATAATCAATTCATATTTTACAATTCTCTATCTCTAAAAACAATAAATCTGGGATAGTAATCAGGTAAGAGTACTGCATAATAAAAAAAAGAACTAAAATATTTTTAGAATAACTCTCAGTGTGATTATATAAAAAAAATATATGCGTACTTTTTCATATTAATCTAACCTCAAATTAACCAAAATGAATGACTTTGTATTCCATCAAAATTTTAAAAATATAAATATTTCAGAAAAAAAACCATAAAAATATGCATCATCACTCTATCGATATTTTTAAGTTTAAGCAATGTTCCATTTCCTTCATGTAATTCCTGAATGCAATTGTGTTCCTATAACAACAGTTCCAGTTCATTCCTCCAAGCTAGGCAGCTTTTTACAGAATTTTGGTTGATCATTGCAATTTTTTTTTTTTTGCCTTTGAATTTCTAGTGATCATAAAATTATCATTTCTATAGGGCCAATGTTTGATCAAACACTTTGACTTTTTTCCCATTTAATCTTGTATTTCCCACTTTTATTGTTTATAGCTAATAGTTCAATTCTAATAATTCCATTGGTCATCATTCAAACGTTTGAATGAAGATAAAAAAATTTTCATTTCAATATAAATTTCCTGTTCTTGTATATCTTCATTAATAAACCAAGGCTTTATATATTTTCATAAAATAATTATATAAAGTTAAGTTCAATGTAAAAATTTATTGTTAACTATTGATTAGTTTTCAGTTTGAACTACCTTAAATGATGAAAATAAATGAAATTTTTTAATTTCATTTATTTTCATCATTTACGATATTTAACATTATTTTAAAATATAATCTTAAATAACTGCCTATCTCTGTTTCACATAAAATTTAAATTGTAAAAGCTGTAAATATTAAGTTAATAAAAATAATATATATTTGCTATTTCTATTATTATTTTCCAACAGATATAGATAAAGGCATAATACAGGAGCATAAGAATCATTGAAGATATGAAAGTCTAAATTATATTATTTCAGTATCTCTGTATTTATAAAATTTTTCAGTTTTGTCTTTATGATAAGTAAAATGTGTTTATATTCTAAAACTTCTTGTCTAGTGATTTTGAAGATATAATTAATTTTTATGATAAACATACTAACATTTAAATATTCAAAGTTATTAATTTATAAACAATATTTTATAAACTAAAAATATAATTCAATTATAATACATACACCAAATAATCAAAATTACATTTGCTAAAAAAACATATATCAAATATCAACTTTAACAATTATTTTAAAGCTATAGAAAGCATTTTTGATATATCTAATAATTTTTCTCGAGGTTTATTAATTTTTTTCCCAGCCATCTGTTCTTCTATATCAATCTTTTGCCAACCATCAAATGTTACTGGAACTATACCTGAAATATGAATTCAACAAATTTTTAAATAATTATATATAATTTTTTATTATATTTAAACATATTATATATCTTATCTATTCAAAAATTCAAAAAAATTAAAACTTTAATAGATTAATCAAAATTTAAAAAAAATTTTCATTTAATGATTTCAATTTAAATGAAGAATTTTTAAATTTTAAAATATAGCAATGTTTTTTAAATTTTTTCTGATATTAGTAATGTTAACTACTAATTATTACATATTAATTATATTTTTATTTATTACATTCATGTTTATTTTGCTTCATCCTACTTAATGAATTTTTATCAGGAAATTTTTTCATTCTATGTTGAGCAATAAATATAATTTTAATATTTCTTGTTTAAGATAAAATGAACACATCATCTGATAAAATTCATTAAGTGGGATGAAGCAAAATAAATATGAATGTAATATATAAAAAAATAACCAAAATTACTGAAATTTAAAATTTTATTTATATAGTAAATCAAAAAGAGAAAAATTCTAGATATGATTTTTATATGATTCCTTTATTCAATAAATCATACAAATGACTGTATAAAAAACAAAAGAAAACACAGAAATACAGTGGTGCCTCGCAATTCGGCACTAATCCGTCGCTGAAGTAATGTCGAATTGAGAAACTGTTGAATTGTGGGACAATATTTCCCATATAAGACTATGTAAAATAGATTAATTCATCATTGGTCCCCATCCTACTCCCCTAACGGATGAGGTGAGAAAGATACACTATAATTATTTACTTTATTATGTGTGTTTACTATTGTATATCATACTAAATTACAAAATACACTATTTTATACACATCACAAAATTTATTAGCCTCCAAATTACAAAATACACTATTTTATACACAACACACAATTTATTAGCCCAATGTTGGAATGAAGTCTTCCAGCAGACACGCTTGCACCCATAATCTTCCGTGTTGCAAAACGTTACTCCAGCAGACACGCTAGCACCCATAATCTTCTGCAAAATACATTATTATGTGTGTTTTATTATTATATAACACACTAAATTACAAAATACACTATTTTATATAGAATATTACATGTGTTTTATTATTGTATAACACACTAAATTACAAAAAACACTATTTTATACACAACACAATTTATTAGCCCTTGAATGTTGGAATGAAGTCTTCCAGCAGACACCATTGTATAACACACTAAATTACAAAATAAACTATTTTATACACAACACACTTTATTAGCCCTTGGATGTTGGAATGAAGTCTTCCAGCAGACACCCTAGAACCCTTGGATGTTGGAATGAAGTCTTCCAGCAGACATGCTAGCACCCATAATCCAAATTACAAAATACACTATTTTATACACAACACACAATTTATTAGCCCAATGTTGGAATGAAGTCTTCCAGCAGACACGCTTGCACCCATAATCTTCCGTGTTGCAAAACGTTACTCCAGCAGACACGCTAGCACCCATAATCTTCTGCAAAATACATTATTATGTGTGTTTTATTATTATATAACACACTAAATTACAAAATACACTATTTTATATAGAATATTACATGTGTTTTATTATTGTATAACACACTAAATTACAAAAAACACTATTTTATACACAACACAATTTATTAGCCCTTGGATGTTGAGAAGTCTTCCAGCAGACACCCTAGCACCCATAATCTTCTGTCTCTGTTACAAAACATTGCCATAGTTGTCCTAGGAATGCAATACTTGAGTTACATTTTAATTGTTCTATCTTTCTGCACTTCATCTACAATTTTTTCTTTGTCTCTTTGCTCAATCAATCTTCTTTTTGGAATTATTCCTCTGGTCAGTTCTTTTTGAAACCATCCTTACATTTCACTCAAAAAAATAATAATAATTATAAATTTTTTACTTTCTGAAAATTGTAGAATTGAAAATTAACACAAACAACACAGGCAAACACCAAAGTAGCCCAAAAAGAACTAACAAATAGCGAATGGCATCACACAATTCCATGCATGTGAATGCGCCAACTCGCGAAACTCAAATGTCGGATTGCAAGACCATCAAATTGCATGGCACCACTGTACTTCATTAATGTTTGCAAAAAGTTTAAATATGATAATTATGAAGAGTTATTGTTCAGTTTTGTATAGATTTATGTATATTTTATGGGCAACCTACAGTATTACAGGAAAACCTATGCTGGTGGCAACCTATGGCTTGCAGTTTGCCACCTGAGCTAGGTGGCCAACCTGCAAGTCGTGGCCACATTAATATCCGCCCAAGCATATTGCAGGATGTTTAAACTGTGTAAAATGGCCATCTGTGTTCCATGGCCGTGGCCAGTGATACTTAATTTTGGCACCTTGTGTGCAACATCTACTAGGTGGACAGAAAATTGTGTTTTGATCAGAAATGTCAAATAGGCTTTAGATCTTCTATCAGCTGAGTATTCTAAAGTGAAAAAATTCCAAAAACAGAAATTAATTAGTGATTTCTTTCATTAGATTTAATTAATAATGCGAAACTGTGTCATTAACTTTGTATTTTAAACTTTGATGTTTAACAAAGAAATTTGTAGCTAACTGTATTCGGTGGCTAATCTGTGCTTAGTGGCCATAATCTCAGCCGCCAAAAGCTGACCACCTATCACAGGTTTTCCTGTAATTATAAATCAAATCAGTTAATTATAACTGTACAAACATTTTAATATATTTTTTATAAAAGATACTATATTTAAACATTTTTTTTCAAATTAATATTTTGTAATTAGAGAAAAATATTTAAGTAATTTTTTACAGTACAGAAAAAAATATTTACTACAAGTACAAGCTAGATATATCCTCTCATGTTTAAATTCATTGTCTGTGAAAGAAGAAACATTTTTTTTAAATACTGGTACTTAATTTCTTTTATATTGTTTTATATATTGTTTGTTTACACTTAATAATCTATTCCTTCAATCTTATTTCATATCAATATAGCAAAAATTGGAATCTTCGAATAAATATAATTCATTTGAAAAACTGCTTACTTACCAACTGCTGCCATAGAACCAGCAATTAAGTTTGCTTCTTCTACACATTTTCCTCTCCAATAAGCTGATAAAATCGTTGTTCAGCATTAAAACAACCATCTGCATATGCACATCCAAGTTCTCCTGTAGAATGACCAACAATGCCATCAGGAACTATATTTAATTCTGTTAATGTATCCACTAATGCTACCTGGATAAGTAAGTGAATAAATTATTTTTCAGTATAATTACAGACAATATATTCAAATTTTTTTTATTCAACTTACTTGAATTGCAGTAATAGCAACAGCGGAAGATATAATTTCGCTTCTAATGGTGTTTTCACTTTCTGTCTTAGTTAATATATGCATTAAATCAATTCCATGAGGTTTCAATATTTCCTCTGAATATTTAATGGATTTAGCAAATGATTTTAGTGTAAGAAGATCTTTACCCATTCCAGGCCACTGAGATCCGAAACCAGAAAATACAAACCATACCGGACATTTTTCTGATGTTATTTTCTATAAAAATAAAATTTCCTATTAAATTTAAATTCAGTTAATAAAATCATATTTTAAATATATTTTAAAAATCTCTTACTTTTATCTCACTTGAAATTTTCTTTGGCCCTTCTTTCAACAAAGTATATCCTCTATATATCATTGATGAGCGTTTTGATAAATTTTGTAAAAAACCATATGTTTCAAGTGGCACTTTAGTGTTCTCAATGTAATCCAATAGAGAAGAAATACCACTTTCTGCTCTGTCACAAGTTAATACTAATTGTGGTAATGTTATTTCTTCATATTTAGGTGGACGAGGATTAGCTTTCAGTAAAGCATGTACATTAACTCCTCCAAATCCAAAACCATTTAAAGCAACATATTCTGTTTCAAGAGGAGTTGGTTCCACAACAACTTTAACTTTACCTTCCACTAATGGAACAATATCAGGATTAGGAGAGTGATAATGTATATTCGGAGGAATGATTCCAGTATCTAATGCCATTGTAACTTTTGCCAATGTAGCAATACCTAAAATAAAAAAAACTTCAACATTATGTTCTTTCATTATATTTTTTATTAAGTTTCTTATACTAATTTTAAACATACTTCAAAAAAATATTTTCTCACTTTTAATTCAAAAAATATTTTAAAACATTAAAAATTTATTTGATAGTAAAAAATAAAATATCAATAATACAAAATTTTCTAAATTTAATGTTTAAAATTATCTAATAGCTAACCTGAAGCAGGTTCAGCATGACCAATGTTAGTTTTTACAGATCCAATAAGAAGAGGTTTATCTCTTCCTTTACAGAAAATACTTGAAATAGCAGATATTTCTACAGGATCACCAGCCTTTGTACCAGTTCCATGAGCTTCAA
>AYEL01075038.1:0-13692 GCA_000484575.1 Olivierus martensii | reverse complement strand
AAAAATAATAAAATTAAAACAAATGTATATTCATATCATATATACAAAAGTATATATATTGTATATACGATATGAAAATTTTAAAATTTCCGTTTGCTTGGATTAATAAATAATGGTTTATTTAATTTTGGCCTCTATGGAAAAGGAATAACTATAGATATTATGCTTTTTATGTAATAAGTTTTATTACAAAATAAAACTTTTTTGCGTAATATTCATATTTTTTACCATAAAAATTCATATTTTAAGAGTATGTTTATTTAGGGATTTGTGAAAGAAAATAGTCAAATTACTGAATACTTTAAGTGATAAGAATTAATAAAATTCGATATTATTTTATTTTCATTATAAGTTCTTTTAAATAATGTGGTTAAATAAGTATAGACTGATATCTTATAATACTTTTTGTATTTAGAAATAACTATTTTGTTTATAATAATTGCTAGTAAATTATGGTATTTCTATGCATAAGTAGATATGTTATGAAGTGATTTATGATTAATGACATCAATAAAGAAGCAAATATCAGGTTAGTCTCATCGAATTTATTTTGGCTCTGGGGGCCAAACCGTTGGGTCTAGAACCTAAATATAAAAAGTGCAAAAGGTGCTAACGATTTGCTAAAGAGTGCAAAAGAAAAAATTGGAAAATTCGAAACTGGGGGCTGGGCCTTGATTTTGTTTTGACTCTGGGGGCAAACGGTGGGGGTGCAAACGAAAATATAAAAAGTGCAAAAGGTGCTAACGATTTGCTAAAGAGTGCAAAAGTAAAAATTCGAAAATTCAAAAGTGGGGGGCCAACTTCACACCAGTGAATAGCTTCTACCATAGAGAATTGTCTTTGCAGCGAAATTTAGTCATTTTGAATTTTGCAGAATCTACAATTGTCCGTACTACTGTTGATTCCAATATCTCTTATTCAACAAAATGTATTAATGCGTTGAATTAATGAGTTTCGTTTTTTATTTTTGAAACTAGATAATCACCAATTTAAATTAAATTACATCAATGATATTCTAAATCCAAAATAAAGTATTAGTTGTATATTATACAATACTTTTTATCACTCTCTAAAGTCAGCCGAATGACGGCGTAGTAAAACTGTGGCTTACCATCCTGGAGATTCCGGGTTCAAATCCAGTTTCCACACCTCCAGCTTTTCAGGATCACTCCAGGTAAGGTTAGTTGGATTAATCCGTGATATCGTCCGAGAGATTTGTATCATTTATAGAGCCGTCACAGGCTCTCCAAAATCCATAATGATGTCAACTGGATAGTTGAAGGATGGGGTTTAACAGACCGAGCTCGGACCCGCTCTGAAAAATTAGAGGTATGAAACCCTGATTTGAAACCGGATCCTATAAGATGGTAATCTACTCTACAGCACGAAATATCGTCAAGTTAAATATAATTGTGTATGAAATTGCAACAGCATTTTGGTGACCTCTCATAATTTTCGCCCTACACGACTGTCTCACTTTCCTCACCCTAGATCCGGCACTGCTGCTAACTATACGATAGACTCTCTAAATAGATAGAGTATCGGATTCCTTTTTGCCACCAGATTCCCCAAATCGGCCATTTTATATCCTGTCAGATAGGTAGTTATCATTGCGTTCATAGGCTTTCTGGTTATGTTTTAAGAATATGACTTGTTATAGTGCTGTAAACTGTTCAAATTGAACAGAAAATGGTCATAGACCCCTTTGACGCAAGGTAAAAGAAATAAAAGATAAAAAGAAGTGGTTAGAAAATATCGGAAGGAAAATTTTTCCAAATATGATCTACGTGCCAGGTATGCAACTATTGTATTTATAAATTAGAAAAAAAATATTTTATTATGGTTTATTTTTCGTAAAGTTATTCGTGAATATCGATCGGCAGTAGGATATAAAATTGCGGCTGAATGAGCTAGTTATTTATCTAGGGACTCTACTATACAAAAATTTTATAAATAGATATAGTGAATACCTATACTAAATTGATAATCTTAAACTTTGTCTGCAGTGCCTCGAAAATTTTAGGCAGAAAATAATCTGGCCATTTTATGCTTTAACAAATATTCTTCAGAAAAAAAATTTCCATCAGTAGTAATTCAATTAGTTTCATAATACTTCAATCAATATAAGGTTTGAAATAATAACTGAAATCAATGCATGAAATAATTAAGAAAAGTTCTTTTCAACGATTGTTAGCCATACATTCAATTTGCCGCATGAATAATAAACAATATGGCTGCAGTACAAATAAGTCATTAAGGGTGTGTTCAGAAAGTGCCCTGACGTCATTATTTAGTGCAGCTAAAGAATGATGTCAGGGCACTTTCGGAGCACTGATTTAGCTGCTGCAGCGAAATCTCCGCTGGAGCAGCTAAAGAATGACGTCAGGACTGGGAAGATCACGAAACAATGGCTAGACCTTCAGTGATTCAAAAAATCACGTTATCTCGCGATGTGACTTCATACTTTGGCTTCTCCAGGGAGAATTCTTGGAGTATTTTCTTAACTCTACTTAGGTAACTGGAAAGCGAAAACACAAGATAGTTGCAAATTCTAAAAATTATGAGTGCCCTATTAAAGAAACTGAAAGGTTAGAACTGTAGATGAAACTATCGAAGGACCAAACCAACATAAAACGATAAGTTATCTTTTTTAAAATCATCATTTTTCAAATTATGGCTTCCTAGGCATAGTTTGAAGAAACTCTGCTAGTAAAGAATATGCTTTTCGATATATTCCTGTATCAGAAATGTTCTAGCAATACCAGATCTGCTAACTACTGATAGATAAATATATAATTAGATCCAAACGATTCAGTGGATTTCAAGGTTTGGCTTTACAACAAATAAAAAATCGATTTTTATCAGTAATTGATCGTTTTCGAAAGTTTTATCGTTCGAAAGTTCGAAAGTTTTAATCTATTTAGATTAATCACGATAAAATTTATAAAATTTTACATTTTTGTACATTACACGATATCTTATAATTTAAAAAAAATTACGAATCTTTCAAGATATTGTGAATAGTAAAATTCATATATATATATATATAAACAACAATTATATCTGTAAATTACCTCAACAAAATTATGTTTTAATTAGTAACACAATTATAATGAATTAAAAGGATGTGTTTATTTACATTTAAGAATATTTTTAATTAAAAACATTGCATAATTTTATGAATATTTTTTACAAAAAAGGAGCAAACTCGTTTTTTCTACCACCAACCATTGCCATTATTTTTGTTATTATTATTATTATTTTGTTCAGGCACAGAACTCCAAATCTTCCTTTCGTTCAGTGGTTGAACAGGTCTAACTACATATCTATCAATATCATCAGGTTCTTCTAATTGATTGAACATTTCGACCTGAAAAATAATTTTTAAATATAAGAATTCTATCGTTTCATTATTACGTATAGGATAAATGATATTGCAGATAAAATCACATTTCTATGACGGAATAGCATCAAAATTTGAATTTCGACTTTGTCAAAAGAATAAATAATATAAAATTATAAATAAAATTACTAATCTTATTTTATAAATTCATATTTCATGAAATATTACTTTAATCATTAGACAAACATGAAAATATTATCAACTCTTTTATTTTATTTGTACTGTATTAAAAATAACTCTGTTGCGATATGCGGGATGTGCACAGACTGATTTTATTTAAATCAAAAATATTTTTATATAAAATATATTTTTTTATATGAAAAATTTCAATCATAATATTTGAAAACATGTAAAGAAAACTGATAAATATAAGGGATAATACGATCAGATAAGTTCCATTTTAATGAAGTTTTAAAACATTGTGGAGAATTCTTATACAGACACCCTTCTAGCTACGAACATAATTATTATGCAAGCTTTTTTGTAAATCGGTTTGTTCGTAACTTGAATACTGTTGTTATTCTAGACCAAAACTACTGAAATAACTTTACACATTGTACCAATTAAAATCTATGATATAAGAAACTTTTAATAAGAAGTTTCGAATATAAAGCGAGGAATTTTTTGCATCATCTTGAAACAATGCCATTATATATAAACTAACTGTGTAATTAAAAATTACACAGTTGGTTAATATATTATGGCATTATTGCAGACTTTTCTCTAGTTACGAATACATTCAAACCTACAGGAATAAGGACCGCATAAAAGAAATCGCATAAAAAATATCAGGTATGAAATATATCGTTTGCACCATTTAAAAAAAAAATTTATGCGGTAAATAGGGACCGCATAAAAAAAGTCCCACATATCAAATATGTAATTCAAAATCTCTAAAACCTCACGAAGTAGTTAGAAATTGGTTTTTCAAACAAGGAAAAATTAAATTTACATATCGGAACATTTTTCACTCAAGAAGTATGTACAGTACGTTAATCACATTGACGGTTATCAACTACTGTTATTAGATACAAGTATAGTAATATCCGGTGGGCCATGTGTTGGATTCTTTTTAATTTGCATGTTATTTTGACAGCCTTCTGTTGTTTTCTTTTTAAATTATATTTTTTAATTAATTTTTATTCATAATATTCATTTGATGGCATTTTTTTATACGCCGCACAAAAAAAAGCCCGCATAAAATCAGGTTTGAGTGTATTAGAGGAGCGTTTTGTATTTCGTAATATATTTCCTAAATTATAACTGGAAATTTATTAACGAGCAAAATCATATTTACCTGCTGTTTTCCGATAGTATTAGTATAATGAAAAACGATAAATGTAAATATTTCTGAACATGGAGGAACTACTCTTGATCCATTGTAAGTGATGTAAGAACTGTTCATTTTTGGTAGAAGATCCGCCATTTTCACTGGAGATTTCATTGTGGTATTGGCGTCGATTTTTCTGATACTTTTAAGTACCTCTATTACCGGATTAAGCCCCTTATTGTTGGTTTTCATAACCTGAACAATAAAAAAGTTTATACTTTTAGAAATATTAATTTTTTTTTATTTATTTACATTTTGTATGAATATCTACGAATATGTAACATATTCATTTAACATTTTTATAATATCCTTATGTTATAAATAATAATTATAATATTGAACATTTTTCTTTAAAATATATATATAAATATTATTGTAATATTAATAGCTAAACTGAATTTTATTTATAAAATGTGTGATTAGTTACCAACCTGTAAAAAAACTTGTATTTGCAACAAAGCATCTGGAGCTTCTTCTATATTTCTGTACTTGGTATTCAAGTGCAGCATGGATATCTTTTAATTAAAAATAATTTGAAATAATTAAATTTTATTTTATCAATATAATTTATTAAATTTAATGATGTGTATTAAGGTCTAGTTCTATTTTCTGCATTTATTTAAGGACTGGCCAAGGATGGGGCTTCTCGTCCATTTATTTGATCTGAACCTGCCTGGGCATCAGATCTGATCTGATGCATTTGGGCAGGTTGTCAGGGAACTGGTTGGCAGCTCAGCACCTCACCCACTAGAAGTCTACTCCCTAAAGCAGTAGTTCTCAACCACTGTGCCGCCAAACCGTTCACAGTATGTCACGAAAAATCAAGAATGAATTGTATGTATGTATAAGAATTGTATGTATATAATTATATGAATCATGTACAGTATATTAATAGTGAAACATAGTTGGCTGGATGTACTTTTTGCAGTGAAACCACTGTACCGATTCCTATAAATAGGGTATCGTTAGCAAAAACTTAATCCTGGAATTTCTGCGACAACCAAAACTTTTTCTCGTTATCAATAATTTAAAAATTAAGGAATAAAAATTAAATTAAAATTACAGTTTCTCTAAAAAGACAAAATCCGCACGTGGCGCTATAACTTAATAAGGGCCGCCATTAATGATCCTGTGTACGAATATGTCTGTAATCTGCAATCTGTGGTAACCTGAATGTAATAAATAAGATTAAATATAATAATCTGTTAATAAAAATTCCATTACAGTTTCTCTAAAAAGACAAAATCCGCACGTGGCGCTATAACTTAATAAGGGCCGCCATTAATGATCCTGTGTACGAATATGTCTGTAATCTGCAATCTGTGGTAACCTGAATGTAATATAATAAGAATAAATATAATAATCTGTTAATAAAAATTCGTTGTTAAATCTAGACTATTATTTAAAATATTTAGGTGTGCCGCCAAATTTAAAATTATTAAAAAGTGTTCCTCAACAGAAGAAAGGTTGAGAACCACTTCCCTAAGGCAATCAAAAGTTATTTTTTATTTTTTTTTCAGGTTCTTCTGAACAATGAATAAAAGAGTTTCTTGCATTGGATAAAAATTAGTCTAGGATTGTCAGAGACTTCTTATAGCTAAGTAAAGACGCCTTCTATCATCTTAGAAGGCGTCTTTACTTAGCTTTAAATTAATCTTTACTTAAATCTTTACTTTTCAACTGAGACTATTAGGCTAATAGTCTCAGTTGAAAAGACGTCAGGAAGGACATGAAACTCCTCTTCAGATTTTGTTAGGTTATATTAAGCCGCCATATCCTCATGGGATATTCGATATCTGGCGGCGGCTACTTATAGCACCCATCACAGGCTGGCCAACACCCATGATGGGGTCAACCGGATAGTTGAAGGATGCGATTCAACGGCCGGGCCTGAACCCCTCCTGAAAAACTGATGGAGGTGTGTGACCCGGATTTGAACCCGGATCCTCCAGGGTGGTAAGCCAAAGCTTTACCACGCAGCCATCCCGCCGATTTTCAAATTTTGTGTGAATGTGTGGCCCTTTAAGGCTAAGGTATGACGTTCTTGGGTTGCATTTTCATGCACCAAAAGATCTTTTAGTCCAGTGGAAGAAGAAACAGTTTTGGAATATGTAGAGGAATTTGAATGATAAGCATTTTCTAATAATGAACCATAGATTATCAAAACTCTATCTGGTATAAAAAATAAAACTGAATGTGTGTGAATGAAGTGTAAATTAAATATAAAAAAGTCAAACTCTACTTACAGATTTCTTTTCAAATAAATAGTTCTTATGTTGAAAGCACTGATAGCCTGTAGTGTGTATTTGACATTTTTGAGTTTCATTTAAAATAATAAAGGTTTCCAATTTGACTTGAATAAAGGTTTGCATTGACATGAAAATTTAGTGTTTAGTATGTTTAGAAAAAAATTTTGATTTTATGAATCTCTCTAGGTTGGACATCTCTCTAAGTTGAACACATTTTGAAGGAACCAAATGTGTCCAACATAAAGAGGTTTCACTGTACTATCACTTTCAAGATGTCGTCGCGCACAGGTATCGATACTTCGTTGTGATAAGTACTTTTTCATATGGGTACTTATCAGTTCCGTTTTCGCGATTAATTTATATACCGATTTACTACTAGTAATAAGACCAAAAATATGCAAAAAACTCGGTTTCCATAAAAAGCAAAATCTTGCAAAATGCTTACGATGCAATAATTTATAAATCTATAAATAATTAACACGACAGTTTGAAATTCATAATATAACAGTTAAAATACTTTGATCAGCTACAGGCGTACTTTTTCTTATTGTATTCAGTTTACGATATCAATCGATATATCATTTTAAGATGAACTTTATAATAAAATCATACCAGAAAGTTACACAATTAAAGACAATTTGAAAAAATCGTATACCTTCCCATCGGTCTTGATCATTTTTTTCCCATGACCAGGGTAAATTTTATAGCCGCTGAAAGAACACAACTCGACCCTACATAATTGAAATAAACATTATATGGTATTTTAAATGAGATTAAAACGGATTAAAAAGCTCATAATTTCTTACTTCATCTTTCAAATAATATACCAATATACACACGCAATGACGCAAAAAGAATACGGATATTATCATGTGCTATATTTAACAACAACAAAATATATCCCAAATATAGCCAATGAAATTAAATAATAAATATTGCAAATTAATAGAAATTTCTTTAAATAATTTAGCATTTTTTCTTAAGTCTTGCAATTCAATATTTGAAAATGTTTCTGCTATAAATGCTTTCTTATGTGATTTCACGTTGTTAATTTCGTGTGTTTTCCCATCAGCCGAATGGTCGCAGTGGAAACATGCTTCCACTCTGTTGGGTTCAATTACTGTTCCAGTTTTTTCAGGAGGAATTTGGCCCAGCTCATTGAACTCCATCTTCCACTTGACAATCGCCGAGGGCAGCTGTCAGGTAGAAGATGAGGCTATTAGCCCTGCCCTGCTGCTTAATATTCACCAATATCTTTTTTTTTTGCATTTTTACACTCCTTTCCAATCAGTGAAATTACTATGAGGGGGGCTGTTCCAACCATGGCCAGCACCCACACCTGTGGAGGGGGCCGGATGGTGAAGGACGGGGATCACCAGACCAGGCTCGGCGATCCTCGTCCTTTACCATCCGGCCCTCTTTACGGGAGTGGAGATGCCGGAAAAAACTTTTCAGGAAATGCCGGACTCAGGACGCGAACCTCGGTCTTCCAGTGTGGCATCGGGACGCGAACCTCGGTCTTCCAGTGTGGCATGCCAATGCGTTACTACTCGGCTATCCGGCCGCCTTTCACCGAGTACTAACTGGTAAACTGCGTAAATTCACACACAAAATACAAATGACACTTTCTACCGATATGCTAATAATGAGGCATTATAGTATCTACCACGCACCGCCCATACTCTTGGTAGGATCAGCAATCAGATAAAGAATGGAATTCAATGAACAGGGCCCGGCCCGTTGATCCCCGTCCTCCACAATCCTCCTGTCAATCTTCGCAGAGGTGGACAGCCTATGAAAGGGAGAATTTCGTCCTGCCACTGACAAGTGAGTATTTTTATTGAATGAAAAGTGATGTCAAAAAAAAAATAATTTAAAACGTCCTGCCACTGACAAGTGAGTATTTTTATTGAATGAAAAGTGATGTCAAAAAAAAAAAATTTTTTTAAATACCTGACAGTTTCCTAGAATACCCCCGCTGCTTATCTGCCGGATTGACCTCGTGACAATGCTTTCCACTCCTGGGTTCGATTCTCGGATTCTAATATTTAAAAAATCTATTTATGGGGTCCAGACCCAGCCCGTCAATCCACGTTTTCCACAATCCGGCTGACCCCTCCGGGAAATAAATAAGTCGTTTCGTAATAATGACATTTCGAACTAAATTGTCGGCCCGGATGGCCACGTGGTAAAGCTTTGGGGCCTTACCACCCCTGGGAGGATCCGGGTTCAAATCCGGGTCCCACACCTCCAATTTTTCAGGAGTGTCGGCCGGATGGCCGCGTGGTAAAGCTTTGGCTTACCACCCTGGAGCGGGTTCAAATCCGGGTCCCACACCTCCAGTTTTTCAGGAGGGGTCTGTTTCAAATCCGGGTCCCACACCTCCAATTTTTCAGGAGGGATCCGGGCGCGTGGTAAAGCTTCGGCTTACTTGGGAAAGCTTCGGCTTACCACCCTGGAGGATCCGGGTTCAAATCCGAGTCAACACACCACCAATTTTTCAGGAGGGGTCCGGGCCCGGCCTGTTGAACTCCATCCTTCGGTTGACCCCATCATGGGTGCTGGCCAGCCTGTGATGGGAGCTATAAATGGCCTCCGCTTACAGAATATCCCATGAGGATATGGCGGCGTAATAAAACTAATCTAACCTGACCCCTCCGTAGGATTGAGCACCTTGTGGAAGGGCATATTTCGTCTCGCCACTTACAAGTTAGTACTTTTACTTAGTAAAAATTGATGGTATCTATTAACAAACAATCTTCATTGCTTAATAATCTCCCATTGGAAAGAGATGTAAAATAAGAGATGAAGGTAATAGTTATAAGAATAAAGCTCAAATAAAAATATAGAATTTGAAAAAACCGCGTTATATCGAAACAGCGTTAAACTGAGCAGGATTAAGTGGACCAAATCTAGTGTTTACCAAAATTTTCACTTGCCTGTTGAAACAAAGAAACTTGTGACTGTGCTCGTTTCGATCATGTGACTTCAACTACAGGGGGTTAATACGTCACCTCTCTATAAAATTTCCTTTATTTATGCATGTTCGTTCCTATATGTGTTTGTATTTCTGAGAAAAAGACATTGCCCAACTTGCCCCACTGCTCAACTAGCCCCGCTCTACCCTAGATGAAAAATGGAAAGTAAGATATAGTTATGAATCTTAATTTTATAGTATTACTGCTCCAAAATATTAAAAAATGGAGAATGAAGCGTGTTAAGCATGAAGATTTAAAAATTGCCAATATATAATCATTTTCACAGATAACATAAATATATAATTAAATTTTTAAATACATTTAAACCTGTAAATATATTACATTTTTTTCCAATAAAGTATCCACGTGTCATTATAAAATCAAGTTATTTTCCCGGAAAATTTTGTTCACGCAATGGTAATTAAATCGATCATTTTTCTAAATAAAATTATTAGACTTATTATTAATAAATTAAATGGATAATGAACTTTATAAAATCTAATTTACTTATTTTTTAAATGACATTTATAGAAATAATTGTTACTGAACATTTTAAGCATTCGTACGGAATCTAAGTTTGATATATTTAGAAATATTAATTACTATTTTTATTATCATTATCACTAGTGTTATAAATTTTATTTAATAAAAATAAATAAAACTCTTGATATATATAAAATAGTTTAATCCTTAGACTTATTATTGAATTTCGAATTGAAACATTTATGTCAGCTTTTGGATGCAGTAAAATAATTTCTTTATATTGTATTGTCTATACAATACAATACAACAGCAACAACAAAAACTGTACAATACAATAAATTCAATAGAATAATAATAATAATAATAATAATAATATACAATGCATTAATAATACAATACAACAATAACAAATGTACAATACAGATTGTTTGTTAACAATTACTAATAAGTAGCTGATGCTAAGTATATTAGGTTATTCCTAAAATCATGTAGCATCAACTGCTTTTAATTATTATTGTAATTAATACTTACATGTGGGGATTCCGGGCGGAAATGGAAATTCGGAATCAACAGGCGTATGGCCTAAAAGCGGCTCACGAACGACATGCGAGTAAAGATAAAGAACGAGGCAAACATTGAGACGGAGAACAACATTGGATTAAATCCAACAGCTTCTTTAATATTATGATTAAAGCAAATAGAAGAGATTCAAATTTTTACATAGTCGTTCTTCCGACAGGTAAAGGAGAGATGTAGCTGGAGTTTTTAATTGTTTGTCTTGACCGACGTCAGTAGCACAAAATAGTCTTTAATCTTTTTAAATTAACAGTCTTTAGTTCATATACAATTAACGGTTAACTCTTATTAAAAAGAACTTCAATTGACTTGACTTCTTCCTTCACTGTTTCCAATGTATTTCCGACTTCAACTTCTTGGAGGACTGAAAGTACACTCAGCCCTCGATTTACACGAGTACTCGATTTACACGGTAGATACGTTCCTGGGAAAATCGTGCAAACCGAAACCGTGTAAAATGAAACTGTAACGAAAATAATGGCAATGGTTGGTGGTAGAAGAAAACGAGTTTGCTCCTTTTTTGTAAAAAATATTCATAGAATTATGTAATTTTTTTAATTAAGAATATCCCAAAGTGTAAATAAACAGTTCATTTTAATTCATTATAAATGTGTTTACCTTATTGAAATATACATTTTGTTAAAATACTTATCAGTCACGTGTTACGGAATCGGAAACCGTCCTCCGAAAGAGCTGTCCCGGCTACTGACGTCATCTTATCTAACTAATTTTCTTTATTTGATTATGCAATTTTATTATTTATTGGTATTTTCGTTATTATCTAACATATTTTATTTTAAGAGTTGACTTGCTTTCACATTCTCCGTCGTAATACTTATCAGTCACGTGTTACGGAATCGGAAACCGTCCTCCGAAAGAGCTGTCCCGGCCGGCTAATGACGTCATCTTATCTAACTAATTCTACCACTGACACGATATGTGAATATTGATAAGAATGATCCGTATCGATGTTTTAAAAGATTTCATATCGAGAATGGCAGCGATGTTTTATGAATTATAATAACTAGTTTTATAACTAGTGTGTATATATATATACAGTGAAACCCCGCTCGTGCGTTCCCGTATCGTACGACTTTCCCGCTTTAAACGTCTATTTTCGGAAGTCCGAGCATTTTCCTATACATGCAATGTAAAACTTTCCCTCTTCCTACGTTTTAATTATATAACTTTTTTATTATGACGTCATCAGAGTTCCCGTTTCGTGCGTTTTCCCGGCTCGTTCGACTTTTCGGGCCGGTCCCCGAAAAGTTTAAAAATCGGGGTTTCACTGTAATTGTTCTTTATAAATTTTACTATTCACAATATCTTAATGATTCGTAAATTTTTTTAATCACTTCGGGCCGGTCCCCGAAAAGTTTCAAAATCGGGGTTTCACTGTATATTCGGAAAGACAATTATTTGGATAAATCAGCAACATCTATAATGGTGTAGTGTATAGAAATTTAAATATTTTTATACATTTTTATCGCAATTAATTCTAAAGTGAATGTGATGAGATAAAATTTTTCGAAAATGGATCGATAATTGCTGGCCAAAAGAGATTTTTGTATTTTTTAAAAATAAAATCTGGAAATTTACTGACTCGTTTGGATCTAATTATCAATATATACAATGAATCTAGTTTTAGGATTTGGTGTTTCTGGGGCATTTCTGATATTGAAATATATCGACAAACATAATTTTTACTAACAGAGTTTTTACAAATTATTTTCAGGAAGGCATAATTTAAAAACAATAATTTTGGAGAAAATTGCTTTTCATGTTAGTTTTGTCTATAGTTTTATTCTTTCATTTTCTTTAATATGACGTTCATATTTTTTAGAATTTTCACTAACTTGTAGGCTCGTTCGACTTTTCGGGCCGGTCCCTGAAAAGTTTCAAAATCGGGGTTTCATTGTATAAATAAATTGTAAAGAGTATGACAAGAATGAATTACTCTGTAAGATAATAAATTAAAACTTGTTTCGTGTATTTATGTAAATGAAGTAACACGGGACTGTAAATCACTCGAGATAAAATTCGACGAAACCGACGACTCAGAGAGGTGTTGTATCAACGTAAGGTTGGGTAAGTGACATTTGAGTTTCTTGTAAAGATCGACGATTGTTTGAAGTTTGTATCGGTGGTGGAGGTTGCAGAATTTAAGTAGTATTTAAGGTTCTTTTTTTGTGAATACATGATTGCTGATATTTGAGTTTGATTAAACAAGTTTTGTTGATTTATCTGATTGTTGCTTTATTATAGTTTCAATAAAGCATTTATTAACATTTTGAGCTTTATTATAGTTTCAATAAAGCATTTATTAACACTTTTGTAAGTGTTTATTATAGTTTCAATAAAGCATTTATTAACACTTTTGTAAATGTTTTTATTATAGTTTCAATAAAGCATTTATTAACACTTTTTGTAAGTGTTTTGGAGATTATCTTATTAACACTTTTGTAAGTGTTTTGAGTCTAATAAATTTTATATTTTTTATCTATCTATCTTGTTTTGAGAAATTATTCCAATTATTAGTATGAGTTTCTAACATCGTTTATTTTTCTCAATCGGTACTTCTAGTTGTAAGTTCCGGTTTCCAGTTTTGCATTTGCCGATTAACGATAATTGTTGTTAGATTGTTTTTGAAGTTAATTATATTTAAGTTAGAAT
>AYEL01075035.1:0-14765 GCA_000484575.1 Olivierus martensii | reverse complement strand
TAAAAATTCTAGTTCAATTATTAATTATTAGATGGCGCCACTCATTGATTTGTAAAATTAATAATTATTCTAATTACGAGATGGCGCTAACATTAGTTCAAATTATTTCAAATCATTAAAATTATTCCGTTACGGTTTCAAGGGCTAAAATTTGGCTGGATTATTTAGGTTTATTTGTTTGAGAGCATTTCACCAGCAAACTGGGATTTGTTGTTAAAGAAATATACATTATTTTATTATATTTATAATAAAATAATGTATATTTCTTTTTATAGGTTAATATGATTTTAAGAAGGAATCATTCTACAATAAAATATACAGATGAACTTCAAAACAATGGACTAATTGGGAGGAGAGGCAGACCGTTGATGTGAATTGTCTGTTGTTTTGAGGTATTGTTTTTTGCGGTATAAAACCATAGTACAAATGAACTTATTTAGCTTTAGGCACCTTCATATGTTTACGCTTATGCACAACACCTATTTTATCTTTGCTTAGGTCAACATCAAACTTAAATGCAAAGTCTTTGAGCTTTTCTTTATATTTTTTTATATCACTATGCTGGATTTTTGGTCCACTATGCTGAAATTCCATCCAGACACCTGAAAATTTGTCCATTGCTTCTGGAATCCATTGTTCTGGGGTCCATTGATTCAAAGTTCAACTGTACTTCAGTGGCGGCTTGCCCATAAGGGCTGCAGGGCTGCAGCCCTCCCACCAAAATGAAAACATTTTTAAATTATTATAGCTATTACATTACTATACAATTATTTTACAAAAACATATTTTTTCCGTTCGTAGTATATTTATTTTTGAATTGTAGGTACTAGGTACCTCGATAGGCGCTCTGTATGTGTGTATTGTATGAGTCAGTGCGATTGCGTACTCATCAGGGCTGCAGTCAGTGCAGACCAAGTCACATCGCATAGTCAGTGTACTGAGCAGGTGGAGGTAACCCGTGATATACGTTTTTGTGATATGTATATCGTGGCACTACGTATTTTATAATTTTTTTTCAGCCCTCCCACAAAAATCATCCACGAGCCGCCACTGCTGTACTTATTGCTAACAGATCACTTGAGAAATTTTTTTCTGGCCATTTAATCATTTTTTTACATTTGCATTTTTTCCAATAGACTGGATCCAATGCTCCAATAGAATCTATAATCTGACACTTTTTGGTTCTTGATGGTATCAGATTAATGAACTTACTGTATTAAAGAAATTAATAGGTATTTTTGAAAAGTTGGCTAGAATGATCATTTCACAATTTGTAGTGTTACTTATATCAACACTAATCAGGGGATTAACCATTTCAAAATAACCAAACCAATTCAGCCAAATTAGTACCAAATTCTAAATTTAATTATTAACTCAACAGATGGTGGTACCATAGCTTTAATTCAAAAATAATCATTAGAAAAATTTAATTTAGACTTTAACCTCTAGGGGAAGTTTGGCTGAATTGGTTTGGTAATTTGTAGTGTTATAATTACAGTAAATTTTTTTTATTAAGAATAAATGGAAATTGGATATGCAATTGAATATTATTAAAAGATATTGCTTTAAATATGCCCAAAATTAAAATTCATCCTGTTATAAGAGATATAAAGCTTTAAAGAAGCTTTTTAATTTCAGAAATGTTTTTAACGTTGTTGTAGGTCTTTCTCAGCTATTTACATGAATAAGTGAAATTACTACATAAATATTAAAGATGTAGCATCAACATTCACACTGTCCGTTCATACATTAAAGACATAATACATTATAATAAATTTTATTGTTTTTATTATTGTATCAATGAAATCAAAATAATTATAGTAATTGATGATGATAAAGTAATTACATAACTAACTTCATATCTATATAATTATTATATACACAAACATAGAAAACTAAATGTTTCTAGAAATAGCAAAATCAATTGAAATATCAAAAATTTTAAAAATACCAAAAAATTTAAGAGGGACACATGCTGGTGCTAGCTTTATTGAGAGATATAATGCCTCATAATCTAGTATTATAAAAATTTCATTTGGAAAGGGGCCTAAAAAATCCCCCAAAAATTTAAAACTGACAATACAAATAACGTATCTCCTTCATCACATATCAATCATATTAGCAATTTCTCTATTACAAAATGCTAATAGAGCTTACCATTTCAGTTTCGTCGCACTTAATAACCATATTGTGTTCATGTGCTCTTGATGCAGTGTTGTGATCAACAGAAATCCAGCTAGAACACAAATCATCATCATAAATGTAAATGTCTTGAATAAATACAGCTAATCTCGCTGATCACGAGATTTTATGCTGAAGATGTCTAGGAGTGATATCACAAGCGATTGCTTATCAAGGTAGCCATGGTATAACAGTGTGTTAAGTAGACTCAATGTTACTGAACTACGTGTTAACAAGGTCCGACTGTATTTTTAATCTATTTTAATTTTTTTATTAATAAAAAACAATATAAAACCTTTGTTTAATAAAAAAATTAAGAATAATTGAGGGGGAAAATAATCTAAAAGGCTTTTTTTCTACTTGTTAGCAAAACCATAAATGTTGAATTTGCTTATTTAACACTTACTATTAAAATACTATACTATTCACTGTTTATAACAACTTGATACTTATAAATAATTTAAATCAAATTATTTATAAATCATCAAAAAAAATGGTAAAAAGCATGAAAAAGTATAAATTTATTAGTAATTTTATGAAATTTTGTATAAAAATATATACTTAGACTCAAATAATAGTGTCTAAAAATTGGACTTAATATGAAGAGATAATGTCAGACAAACAGATAATTTTAATTCATCATTAAATATATATCAATAAAACTTGAACTTGATTCAACTTAAAAATTTGGTGTTCTCACATCACTACTATGTATGCATTATTTGTACAGTTGTATAACTATAATGCATATGTGTATGTCTAATATAAATATATTTAGACATTTTTTCTTAATATTTATACAAAGTTTTTCTAATGATAGTTTATACCTAATTTAGCTGAATTTTTATGATGTCTAAACAAAATTCAGTTATTTATAGTTTAAAAAATATTTTTTTATAGCTTTAAAAAAATTTTTTTTTTTAAATTATAAGATGGAAATTATAATAGGAAACTCTTTATTATAAGATAAAGAGTTTCCTATTGTTTAAATTTAATAAATACTTCTATCTCAGTTTCCTTTTTAATGAATTGTAGAACCTCGATAAAAGGCTTTTTTCATATTTCAATGTAACTCATCTGCAAACAATTCATCATTTGAAAACAAGCTACCTTAGAAGAGAGAAATTTTCTTCTAGGCACTAAATTCTTCATAAAATAAGATTCAGATACATTTGTTTATTGAATTAAAATAACAAAAAATATCTCATCATCATTATAAAAGGAAGTTTTAATCAAATTTTACTGTAAAAAATAGTTCAAATGTTATGCCCTTTAGCAGTCAGTTTATTGTAAGAAACATTTTCATCGCACTTGGTGGCAGACTAGATTACATAAATCCCTTGATTATCCTATAAAGTAAACAAATTCTTAAAGGATAGGACAATATCTGGAAGAGTCTTCCTCACTCACCTGCTTGTTTTGCATAATTTTTTTAAACAAAAGTTTGTTTAAAATATAAAAATACAAATTATTTAAAAACAAAAATTGAAAGATTACAATAAATTTTATTCCCAGTTTATTGAAAGATACGAAAAAAATATAAAAAACCTAATAGCAATTAACATTATTACATCAGGAAAAACCCATAGGTCAAAGTTCATACTAAAAAGTACTGATACTGACATTTGGTCCCTTCAAATACTATTATGTTAAAAAATGAAAGAAAAAAATCTAAATATGGTTAAATCAGTAAATGGATTAACGATTGATATATTATACAATTATATTACAACTTCTATATCATTACAACACTCAAAGCATTTGAATGCTATAATGATATTGAATTCTATATCCACACAGGAGTCAAGAACTGACCATAGTGTATTCTCTAACAAGGTGTTTTTTTAGTCAACTGATCTCTCTGCACTAGTGATCATTTCTAATTCTATAAAATTTATCACATTTTAACGATTTCTAGATCTTCAATTTTATTCCTATCCCAGTTCTTAATACTTGGATGGATTAATTTCACATTTTTCCAGAGTATTTCAGCTTTGTGCTCCAGTGATTTCTGACTAAGTGCTGTCATAAATCTTCTGTATTAAGTCATTTTTATACTCTTTCAGTCTTGTTTCCAAATTCCTTTCTGTATATCCAATTTGTATGGATGTGGTTGACTAAAAAGTAAACAGTTCTGATAGAGAATATGTCTGTGGTGTTCAACCAGTCGATCATGATTGACCAGTTGATCATGGAGCAATTTCTGATCGATCTCTTGTTTATTCCTCCTTACAAATTTAATTAAAACTGAAAATACAAAATAATGATAAATAAATTATTATTAGTTTTTAATTCCCTTTAAGTGTAATTGTTATTGCTTGCTATTGTTTATTTTTCATTAAAATTGTCAAATCAATAATAATCTTATCATTTGGAAGTATACAAATGATCCTAACTAGCCAAATTTCCCCTAGCGGTTGATTTTTTGAATTAACTGCCAAATTAATAATTAATTCTAAATTTACGCTACAGTGCCACTGTCTGTTGGCTTAATAATTAATTTAAATTTAGGCTAAGGTGGTGCCATCTATTATTTAATAATTGAACTTTAATTTTTTTACTAATTTCCCGAAATTAAAAATTTGCCTTGGCCTGGAATCGAACCATGGACTTCAGGTTACTGTCCTGACGCCTTACCAGCTAGACTACCAAGACATCAACAGATTTTCTATTTCGGAATGTATATAATTTAGGAATTATCGGACTTACGCCAATAGTAGGGCTCCCGAACAGGTTAATCATAGCCACAAGTTCTCTGTGGCAAATTCAGGCAGACAGACTTGGCTCAAGTCAGATAATCAATTATAAATCAGCAATTCTAAGGGGATATATGCAATCCAAA
Organism: Olivierus martensii; assembly: GCA_000484575.1. Taxonomy (NCBI): domain Eukaryota; kingdom Metazoa; phylum Arthropoda; class Arachnida; order Scorpiones; family Buthidae; genus Olivierus; species Olivierus martensii. Next base: position 9,742 of record AYEL01075035.1, on the reverse strand, counting down.
TGATCCTAACCAGCCAAAGTAAGTCCGATAATTCCTAAGTTATATACATCCTGAAATTGAAAATCTGTCGATGTCTTGGTAGTCTAGCTAGTAAGGCGTCGGGACGGTAACCCGAAGTCCCTGGTTTGATTCCAGGCCAAGATAAATTTTTAATTTCGGGAAATTAATAAAAAAATTAAAATTCAATTATTAAATAACAGACGGCGCTATCTTAGCCTAAATTAAATTTAATAATTATTAAGCCAACAGATGGTGGCACCGTAGCATAAATTTAAAATATAATATTAATTTGGCAGTTAATTCAAAAAATAAACCGCTAGGGGAAGTTTGACTAGTTAAAATCATTTGGATTGCATGAATCCCCTTTAGAATTGCTGATTTATGATTGATTTGGAAGTATACATATGAAAAGTTTCCAATATTGACTGATATTGCATAAAAAATTCTGTCATGTTTCGAATCGACATATTTGTCAGAATCCACTTTTTTAAATATTAATATCATAAAAAATTAAGACATCAAATTACAAAGATCATTTGGATGATTGTCTGCGATTGGCCACTTCTTCATAATCAACTGATTAACAAAATATTGCAAGCTCCAAACAATGCCAAATTTCACATTAACTTTTTTTTTAATCAACCAGCATTTCGCTCCAAACAATGCCAAATTTCACATTAACTTTTTTTTAATCAACCAGTATTTCCTGTAACTTATGAGTTTGTAATCAATCTATTGTTTTTTTTTTCTAACTTTGGTTTTCTGAAATAAAGCAAATATATTTGAATAAAATATTTATTTGTTGTATTAAAATAATTAAAAGTGATAAATAAATTTTTAAATACACAAATATAAAGTTTTTAGTTTCTTTAATGTATTTGGGTCTGGGAGAATGGGTCTTCCGAAGTGAGTAAGCGCATTTAACTTCATAATTGTATGTAATCAGCTATAGGTTGGGGGAATGTGCTCTATATAAGAGAGTAGATCGCCAAATAACTTAGTATAGAAAAATAGCTTGCATAAAAAAAGTTTGCACACCACTGGAATATGTAATGCTACTTTCAGTTAAGCAGTGTATTGATATTATTCTTTGATTTAATTGTTTACTTTAAAGGATAGTCCTCTGGACTTATGAAACAGGATTAGTTTTTATTTGAAGCTTTTCTCAGCTTCAAATAAAAACTAATTGTTTCAACTCATTAATAATAATAAATTTTTTGAACTCATTTGACATCTTTTTTGATGCCAAATGAGCACCATAATTTAAAATTAAATATTAATTTGGCAGTTAATTCAAAAAATAAACTGCTAGGGGAAGTTTGACATCTTTTTTGATGCCAAATGAATTGAAAATATTTCTTACAATGAAGTTTTTGACTACTAAAGAAGCTTAGTTGTTATTGTTTGCATGAACAGTTTTAGTGATTAATATACCATAAAAATTATTTGAAAAAATACTTGAATCTTAATTTGATATTCTGAAAATTCAACTCGGTAATAATATAAATTATCATTAGAAATTCTTAATTTATAATTAACATTTTTTATATAATGCAAGTAATCCTGCTGAAATAAGGTAGGTTTTGCTAATGTAATTATTGATTCAAATCTAATATAATACACTAAAGTCAATTATAATAATCATTTAAACAGATCTGTAATTTAATAAATAATAATAATAATAATCTGCTTTGAATTATATATTATAGCTGATATCATGAAAGAAAAGGGAGCCCAAATGATAATAGCTATTGATGTAGGAAGTCAAGAAGAAACAGATCTCACTAATTATGGTGATACATTGAGTGGTTGGTGGTTATTATGGAAGAGGCTGAATCGTTGGACAACCCCAATTAAAGTTAGTAATTTTTAAAATTTTCAACAATAACATATTTCCTCTGTACACTGCCAGATAAACTTAAAACACAAACAACACTATGGCAGGAAAATTAATCATATATGCAAATAAATTATAAAACTACTCAAAATATAGAAGTGCTTTTGATTTTATTAAAAAGCCTCTTCAGATACAATAAACCAAACAAACAAATTCCATCAAGTGTTCTAGAGAATGGTTGTTATGGTAACATAATCTAAACATCAAAGTATATATGTACTTAAATTATATTATGTTTTTAAAGTAAATGTAAATACAGTATTATCAATAACTTATAATTAACAAATTAATAAATTATTTAGAATTATATATAATGCAATTTATAAATACAGTAATACATTTTAACACCAATTCTTTTTATTTAAATACAGATCAGATAAGTTACATATTTCTCCTTAATTTAGACACCTCTACCATGCACTGCTAATCACTGACAGGTTTATTCTATTAATCGGTTTGATGTCATTTTTCCCTTTTTTGTAAATGGTTAAAGCCTCTACAATCCTACCTCTTTTTGGATTAATTTCCATTCTTCTAGCTTCATTCAGTCATATATCCAATTCATTTATTTGTGCTCTGTTTATTTCGAGAGTTGTTATTGCACAATTTTCAATATCATATTTGTGATCTGGTAATCTCTTACAAAGCGATCTCACTGTGTACCCTACATAAGTGTGCTTTTTATTCATATTATCATCACAAAATGGGATTTCATATACTCCTGGTAGAACATATGGATTTAATTTATCTTTATCATTGCAGATTTTATTAAAGTGGATGTTTATTCTATTAAATGTAACCTTATAGCCAGTAGTTTCCTCTATTTTTCTTCTAAATCGAAGGGTGATGTCATTTGTCTAGTATGTAGGTTTTCTCATATCTTTCTTTTTTATTCAGTGAAGTGCAGTCTTTACAAATTCTGTGCCAAAGTCTTAATATAATTTGTCAATATAAACATGTATAACTGCTCAAGAAATTATCCATTCCAGTTCTTCAATGTATATGGCTTCCAAATATAATTTGGCTAAGTGAGAAATATTTGGATTAAATAATCCCTTAGATTGAATTATGATTTGTTATCTGACTTGAGCCAAATCTGTCTGCCCAAATTTACCATGAGGGCCTGTGGCTAGATTTAACCCATTCAGGAGTGCTGATAACAGATTAAATGTGATAATTCCAAAAAAATAATTTTTACATTGACAGATTTCTGATTTCAGAATGTATATAATGTCTTGGAAGTCTTTTTAAAGTATTCGGATAACTCAAAGATCCTGGTTCGACTCTAGGAAAGGGAAATTTTTAATTTTGGGAAATTAGTAAAAATTATAGTTAATTATTCATTAATAGATGGCACCATCTTAGCTTAAATTTAAAATAACTGATTATTAATCAAAAAAGTAGTGGCATTGTAACGTAATTAATAAATTTTAATTTTGCAATTAATTTTAAAATAGGCCACTAGGAGTATAATTTGACTAGTTTAGGAATATTTGGATAATATATATACATACTATGTTTTAAAATTTGTAAATATCAGACTTCTGCACAAAAATTAACTTAAATTAATCTATGATGATGATTGCAGGAAAAAGGACTTCGAACAGTTCTATTACTGCAACTGACCAGTGATCTACTGTGTATCCCCTAACCAGGTCATCCCATAAGTCCATCTTACACATATGAAAGAAGTATCATCATCAATGGGACTGTAAAAAGATCTTGTGCAAGAATTTACAATTGATAGACCTATTATTATCTATATATTACAGTTGATAGACCATACTTAACCCTAGAAGATCATACTTTAGCCCCGAGAGAGCCCACATTCACATAAAATGTAAACTGGAGTTTCATTGTTTCATTTCCTCCCTGACATCATCTACAACTGGGATTATCAGCAATCTCAATTAAGTGAAGATGTCTTTTAAGATGATGGTGCCCTGTAAAGAACTGTATAACAATACCAACTGGACTTTTATGCAATGCAAGCATTATTTTAGCTCTGTAAAGGACCTAAAATAAGAATCCTTGCTTGACTTATTCCAGGAATAACTTCCATTGGGAGAGGTGTTGAGCTACCAACCAGTCCCTTATGACAACCTGCCCAAATGCATCAGATCTGATGCCCTGGGCTTCTCAGGCCCAATAAAGGGATGAGAAGCTTCTTTCTTAGCCAACCCATCTGTCTTTCTGGTAGCCAGTTCCACAATAAGATGATGACATTCCCACAACTATCTTTGAAGTGGGAGCTATCAGGTGTTTTTAATGCAGTTTGACTATCTGATAGGATATAAATATGTTTATTAACATATCTCATATCAAGATTGATTTTAACACATGGAAAAATAGCCTAGAATTTGCTTGAAAGACAGTAGCAAACCATCCAAGCAAATTAGAATATGATATTCTCATTCCCTTGCAATAAATTCCTGTCCCTACACCAATAGTGATTTTGGAACAGTTATATACCAGACCAGTCCTCCCTTGATTCTGTGCTCAAATCCAGCTCCCTACCATTCCATGCTGTGAAAAACAACAGTGAAAATTTTGAAAAAGCTAAATCTGGGCACTATGTAATACTTAACCATCTCAAGAATGTGACTATGATTTGTCCCATTCAAAAGATGAGTACTCCACTTTGTGAATCCAATATATCCTTCTCCCACAACAATGGAACCTCTATAATAACTCTCCAGGTACCAGGACATAAATGAAAAGGTAAAATGCCCAAAAGGACTTAAAAACAGCAGTAGGAGCAGTTTTCATGACTCCTGTGATATTCAGACAGGCCAACCTTTTGAATTTTTTCAAGTTCAGACCTGCAAGTCTTTAACAAACTTTTTCACCAAATAATGGCATAGGTAATGTCTATCAACTATAATATATATCCATTATATCAACTCTGGTTTAAGTCTCCATATCTTACTCAAAATTCCTCTACAAACCCAAAGAGCAGGGCTGTACAACCCATGGTCCAGTGCTGTAATGAATGCGGCCCAACATAAAATCATAAACTTCCTTAAAACATTGAGATTTTTGTATTCTTAATGAAGTTATTATTATTTAAGTACCTATCTACATTTCCATTTTCTAAAATATTTCTTATTTCAGTGATTAAAACTTCATCACCTATTTCCATTTTCTAAAATATTTCTTATATCAGTGATTAAAATCTTCTTGATGTCAATGATTTTTAAAAAATTTCTGAATGAAAAGAAGTCAAAGATTATTAAGTTATGATAATCATTTTGAAAAATTTCTGAACGAAAAGAAGTCAAAGATTATTATGCTATGACATTTTTGCTTATTTGTCTTGGTGGATATCATATATTGTATATTATATACTTACTTTTTAACAACTATCATTAGAATTACATGTGGCCTAAGACTTTTTTCTTTAAATCTGGCCAATGAAGCCAAATTATTGGACACCCCTGCCATAGAACTTTACAGGTCTTCACAATAATAAAATCTGTATATGGTTTCAAAGTCAATCCCTTGTTGAACATAATATAAAGGTATTTGATTTCAGTAGAAAACTATAATCTTTTTCTGAAGAGTGATGATTAAGTCCCATCAACTATTGTCTTCATCTAAAGGCACAATTAGTGTTTGCTGCATTAACAATTAATCCAACCTTATCACAGCATTTAAAAACTGAATTGAGAGCTTTTTGAAGCATCTTAGATACCATCTTAGGAAACTTCCCACTGTAATGATGGCTATGTCATTGACATAGCCAACAGTGAGGAAACTCTCTTCTCATGAGTAGTGATTGTGTTCGAGAATCCTGTGTTGAGAAATCCCAAGATTTACAAGTAAATCTCAATTTCCAATTCTCAATAATTTTTTCTTTTATTTTTTGAGATTCCCGATTTTAAGAAAAATTCTTAGAAAACTTTTGGAATTTAAAAATAATTCTGTGAATTAGTATCCTAAAAATTTCATAGCAATATATTGTTATTAATCATTTTGGCCTAGAGATGTCTTTGAATCAGGTGGATAAATGACATGGTTTATCCGTGTCATTTCTATTAACTTTATATAGTCAAACCTCAATTCTCAAATGCCTTAGATTATGAACAATTTGGTTTATGAACAGATTTTCCGAACACAATGTTTCAGATGATGTACTGTGTCTCAAGTTACGAACACACAAGCCATCAACATAAACATTTTCAATGATAATACTACATGTTACATTAGAAGCATTTTAAAACATAGATAAAAACAAATCATACTGGATAACTTTTTAATGAAACAGAGGCTAGTGGATCTGAAGCAGAGTCGAGTAGTGCCAAGATACAGAAAAAAGAAAAAGAATCCCCTTCCAAACAATAACATTTCACTTCCTCACCACCTTCCACTTACATCAGGGGTATCCAACCTTTTGGCTTCCTTGGGCCATATTTGAAGAAAAAATTTCTCGGGCCACACATAAAATATACTAATTTCAATGATAGTTGTTAGTGGCTGGATGATCACATGGTAATATGTTGGCATATCACACAGAAAGACCTGGGTCCAGCATTTCCTGAAAAGTTTTTTGGTTCAGCGACCCCACCCTTCACCATCCAGTCCCTCTTCACGTATGTAGATGCAGCCCATGATTGGAACTTGCCCCACCCCTTAGTAATCTCATTGATTGATTGGAAAGGGGCATAAAAAAAAATCGTTGTTAAGCAAAAATTTAGTAAATAATGTACTATATATGATATCCACCAAAACAAATAAGCAAAAATGTCGTAATATAATAATCTTTGACTTCTTTTTGTTCAGAAATTTTTTAAAATCATTGACCAGGTCAAGAAGTTTTAATCACTGAAATAAGAAATATTTTAGAAAATGGAAATAGGAAATGTAGATAAGGTATTTAAATAATAAAAGCTTCATTAAGTACATAAAAATCTCAATGTTTTTAAGAAATTTACAATTTTTCGTTGGGCCACATTAAGTACAGCAGCAGGCTGCGGGTTGGACAGCCCTGACTTACACCATCAACTCTCCTCCATATAGGCCACATTAAGTACAGCAGCAGGCTGCGGGTTGGACAGCCCTGACTTACACCATCAACTAAATTAAGTTTTTGTCTATATTTGATCTGCTTAGTGGTTGGTGTGTTTATCTTCTTTGTGATAGATTTAATGATTTCTATTGATTTTGTGTTAAGAACTTGTGCACAAAGTACTGTTATAAAAGTTTAAATAAGCAATCATCTGGGTCCAGAAACGGATTAGTCCATTTTATATTAATTTCTGTAGGAAAAATAGTTTCATTTTTACAATCAATCTTCAGGAACAAATTAAGTTCATGAACTGAGGTTTGACTGTGTTTCAAAAAGGAAATTGTCTGAAACTAATCACAATATAATACTTAAAACAGGCATACAGAACATAAAATAACACATAATCAATAAACTGGCCAAAAATCATTCATTTTATTGCAATTTTAAATATTTCTATTAATATAGATACCACCATTTTCTGACGTAGGCAGATTTATGATGACATCTACATAAGCAAAGCCAAAACAAATTTCTGGTTTCTAACCTATTCAGCAGTTTAACAGAGTAACAATGACATCTACTGATGTAGACATCAGTAGATGTCATTGTTGGATATGAGTAGATAGTTAGCCCTTATCATTCCCAAAGCCATCAGCCCTTAATCATTCTATTTCCCCAGTAGCCAGAGATGATAGAGCTCTCTTAGGAAATTATATAGCCAAAATAGGAAGGTACTAAATTTTTTATAAGGGATGTATCTTAAGCACTAAGTAGAAATAAAGCCTTTATTTCACAAAGGAATGTTTTCGACCATTCACAACCTTCTTTACTCTGATTAGTTGCAGAATGTCTACAGCTTTAGGGATATATCTGTTGATTTAGATATTCAAATATAATAAAAAAAAATAAAAAGTACATATAAAAAATATATAGATATATATATGAGTTTTTATCTTATATGACTACTTAAGATTGGGTGCACAAATTCTGTTTCTGCAATTTTTGTGCCACAGAACATGTTTAGCAGATAAATCTGCTAAACAGACTGTGTGTGCATGTGCATGCACACGCATCGAAAAGCTATTTAAATAAAATCTGTCAGTAATTGTAAAACAAATACTATAATTTTTTCGATATTATTGAAATGTGATTCTTTTTTCAATATAATTAAAAGATTAAATATAAAATAACCCAATATTTTTGTTTTCATTTTGCATGATTTTTTCTGCCTCTGAAATGTTTTGTTTTTATCCTTATTAAAATAGGCTTTTTTTAACAAAATTATTTTTTTAAAAAAATAATTTTGTTTTATTTTTGAATATCAAGATTCTCAAGAATTTCTGAAAGGAAATCTCAAGAATGCAAAAAGTTCAGGAAAACACAATCACTATCCATGAGTATAATTAAAAGATGATTCATTACAAGATGCCAAAGAAAGGGAGAAAAATACTCCGTATGGACAATCCTGTTTGTGAATCCCTGTCTTAATTTTCTCTTTATATAATATACTATAAACAATTCATCCAATGAATAATTGTTGAACAAATTCCATTCTATTCAACAATTATTCTGTTCCATTGGTCTGTTTACTTCAAGGCTAATTTGCTTGAAAGAAGTCAAATCAAAACCTCCTTGAATATCAAGAAATACTTCTAAAGGCTGCTACGACTGCTCTTTCAATGAATTGACATAACCTCATAGAGAGCATTTTCAGTCAATTTTCCAGATTGAAAGCAAACTGACTGCAATGAAGAGGAGATTTTAATAAAGTCTCATCCCTAACAAATCTATTCATCAGCCTTTCTATCATCTTTAACAAGAATAAGGTCAGGCTGATTGGATGATTGGATTTAACCTTGGTATAAGAATTATGCCCAATGCCCAGACTTAGATATGAATGAAACCATTACCTGCCTCCAAGCCCATAGAATATAGCCAAATGCTAAACAGGCCCTGAAGACATGGCACAAGAGTGAGGCCAAAAGGTCAATGCCTATTGTAAAAACACCAGCAAAATATCATCTGACTCAGTAGATTTGAAGGGCTTAAAGTTACTTACAGCCCATCTAATATTTGATTGCTTGAGCACCTCTTGACAAGATTCCAATCCTCCCTCATGGCATAATAAATATGTCCATTGAGGTCTGACTTCCTCTTGGTAAAAGATGATCCCTCAATCAAAGTAGACCTAGAAAAGTACAGTCGAGAACAAAAGTAAATCGCCACTATATCGCGTCTGCGTGAAAAATTACATAAAAATTACATCACTTTGTCAAATGTGACAGAATCGGCAAAGTAGACATTAATAATGCATAATAATATCAAATAACAGGCGTTCCATTGTCAAATATATATTTTTAATACTTTCAATTGAATAACTTGAAATAATATAATAAACAAATAACTATTAGCATAATAAAGTCAGACGAAAACTCTTCATTCTATTACGTTGTCATCCAATTCCAAATCGTTGGGCGCATTCGGAAACCGAGCGATCTTGTATGAGTGATCATGTGACCATGCGTCATACACCATTAGAGTATTACATACTCTTAAATAAATAAAAATATCTATAATTAAGGTTGAAAAATGTTCAAGTAAAGCAGATATTACGGTCAAAATCAAAGGCTGAACGTTCATTCAGAAGCGATCACGTGACCACTCTTGGGTGTGAACGTGCCCATTTTCTTTATAATTTTTCTTTTATAATTTTTTATATTTGAACAGTGAAAATATTATTTAGATTTATTCAAATTTATTATTATTTATTTATCATTTATCATAATATTATAAAAATAAATTAATATTTTGTCCATTCTCCAGACACATCAATCACC